>CAJUYG010001257.1:20439-58283 GCA_910591675.1 Galerucella calmariensis
TGACCCCAGGTCACTTCCTTATAGGAACTTCTCTCTTGTCATACCCCAAGGTAGACATCTCGTTCTCCCCAGAAAACAGACTGAAACACTGGCAACACTGCATCCAAATTCAACAACAATTTTGGAAGCGGTGGTCCACCGACTATTTGAATCGTCTCCAGAACCGTCCCAAGTGGATGCGCTCTCAGCCGAATGTGTCCCTGAACGATTTGGTACTCTTGAAAGAGGATAATACCCCACCTTTAAATTGGCCATTAGCCAGAATTGCCGAAGTGTTCACAGGAAAAGATGGAAAAGTTAGAGCCGTTCAGCTGCGTACCAAAACAGGTTACCTCACTCGCCTGATCACTAAAGTTATTGTTCTCCCGAAATACGACTCTAATTCTTTATCAACCATGCAGTAGACAGCTAGTCACGCTTAGTGATAAACTGCTATCTCTTTTCTCTCCGTCCTTTCATGCAGCTCTTTCATGAGAAACATTAATAAGCTTCCCTCACCCTTCTGGTGGGCAGTATGGATAAATTTACCGACATCTCGTCAAATATTACCAGTGACCCTCAACTATTCAAACTTAACATGCCCTTAGTACAAAAATCAATACATTTTAAAAGTAGTAGGTACTCATCACGCCATCTATGATATTAGCTCTCAAACTGGCTCTCCTAAACTGTGTTCAATGGTGTGAAAATCTCACCCCAACTTTTTAAATCCAAAAAATCCTAAGGCTGTCCTTTTCAATTATGTGGTGATAGATAAGGTCAGCAATACGGCAATAATTCAAACACACCCTCTCTTCTGTTCGTCACTTCCCAATTCATGACGTAATTTCCGTCCTCCCCAAAAAAGTGACGAGTGAACACCGAACAGGGCGAAGAGATGCAAGTCGTGTAAAAAAATGGTGCTGACTGCCATTTTTACCCTCTGCTTATGCTCAGCCGGCAGCTTGTGTATTGTGCATCACATGCGCTAAATATACAAAATAAAACCTAGTATTTGACAGTGCAAGTGCAATCGATGAAAAATTTAAAATTAAAGCAGTTGTTCTACAAATTTATTTGGTATTATTTGTTGTGTCATGTGCTCTAATTAGGCAGTAGTACCGTAGTTGTTACAGTTCAATAAATTCTACTTTGTTGAACAAGATATTCTGTTTAACCCTAAACTGCGAAATGGGACCACAGGAAAATTGTAAAATAAATAATATACACTCCACTAAGTCTCATCAAAATAACCCAGTCGGAGCAATTCAAAGCTCAGAAGAGGATTATTTTATTCCTTACACCATTTTCCAATTAATTTAAGCCCATTCTGCGCTCTATCGCACAGTGTGTTCACAAATTTGCCAGTCTGCAAGATAACTATGTCATCTGCGTATGCAATTGTGTAGAATCCATTGTTGTTGAGGTGATTAATCAGGGTGACTAGGACTATGTTCCACAGAAGAGGGGATAAGACTCCTCCTTGTGGATATCCCCTCATGACCAGTCCTCTTACTGTGATGTCTTCTACATTGATACTTATTGCTCTACTAGAAAGCATCTTGAGTATTCATTTTCTTACTACCAGAGGTACATTCCTGGAGTTGAGTTGCTGGGTATTTGTTTGAAAGGTTGTTTTATCAAATGCTCCCTCGATATCTACGAAATGAAGTGACATTTATATTTTTCGATCAGTTTAAAATATAAGCTTTGTTCCAACAACCACCTTCTGATTAGTACGTGAACGTTCGTGAACTTATTTATGTACGAATCAAACGTTCGAGAACCTGTACGTGAATAATTAATCCATGAACATCATACTTTATGCATTATTGGAACGATTCTACGACTCATTTTTAATACGACTCATTTTTAAACTGTTACCACATTCAGGAACTTTATTACAACCCTATAAGTTCACGTTTTATTTATGTATGATTTATGTTTATTTACCACTACCTAACTTTTAAACTTCAAGTGACAGTTTGGACGAACGGTTGTACATCCAAATCTCTGATGAAAATGATCGTTCGCCGACACGTTCATGAACGTGTTCAATTTTTGTTGAAACGCATTTTTATCAGTCCGTGGAATTGTCGGAACTTGTTGGAACAGAAATTTTGCTATGCGCATGATCGTAACGTTCATGTACGCATCATTTCGCCTAGTTGAAACAAACCTATAATTTGCATATTGGTGAAATTTTTTTATGCCATTTATTACTTTTTATATTGCTCTGTTCGGTTCTGTTCATTAAAAAAATATAAATTTTCTTATTTTTTTTGTTCCTTTTGTGTAATGAATAGAGTAATATATTATTTAGGACCACTTAAATGTATGTAGGGCTAAGACCTCGGTAAGTAGTTTACTTATCGACGTCTGAACGGTAAGTGAACCACTTACCGACGTGCTAGACTTAGAAACCAGTAAAAACAACCTACCGTCCAACCGATGCTGTAAATGAACAAAAAAGATCGATCGCGCAAAAAATATGTATTTCGTTCGATGTCAATGTTTCCTGTTTGGGTTCAGTGTTTATTCAACTATTTCTCCAATCAACTTCCTGACTTTTCAACTAATTGACTCTAATTTTGCCGAATTTAATGTTTTTCACCTTCCACTTTGTTTGTGAAATGATCTAATATAACATTTCTCTCATGACTGAATTTATCTTATAATTCTGTCCTTTAATTTACAACTCAACTGAGTTGGTTGAAGAAAACAATACTTGTCCTACTGACTCTTGGTGCTTTCAAGCAATTCAGTTCTGTTATAAAATAAATCGACAGACATACCGCGAAAATTCAATCACTTGTGGTATAAGTACTGATCATTTTACAAATATCATACCTTCACAGAAACACTGAAAAAATGCAAATTTATCAATTACTTAGCAAACGGATTTGAAGTTTTTCAAATTTATTTTGATTTTTGGCAAAAATAGGAAAATAAGATTTATTGATATTTTTGTTTTTCTTGCGAAATAATATCTCTCAAGTCCATGAAATTTTGTAGAATATTCAAAATGTGTCATCGTTCTTCTTACATATCTATGTCTGATAATATAAATGTTCAGACAGGAAAGGCTTAATAATGTGTTCTTATCTTATTGAATATTTGTAGTGACAGATTGGGCTGAATTGAGGACTAACGAGAAAGTGATGATTAAAACATGAATATGGCAGGTGGGTGAATTTCCAAGTCATGTTCTTTTTAAAGCGATTAATTTTTCTTTTATCGCTTCTGTCGACTGTTGAGAATATTCATTACAAACGTCTGGGAATATTCGGTTCCCCAGAATGTTTGTCATAACAATGATATCTTCCTGCAGGTTGAACATTTTTCCGAGGACGATTAGGGTAAGAATTTTGTCTATATTGTTTTCATTCGGCTGTTTTACTTTCGTCTCATTACATTTCTCTCTGGATTATGTATCGTCATTATCAGTTGTTTCTTCTTTTTTCGTCTTTATATTGTATACTCCAGCGTTTTTATTTTGCACCATTAGATTAGTTTAGATTTGATGAGGTGGCTAATCTCCTTATTCCACTGCGACTTTTTCAGATCTATTGCTAGTCCTCTGAATTCGGATTACATTTTCCAGTCCAGACTCTTTTTATTCAGGGTGTTTCTAAAAAAAATATCCCGTCTTCAGGATAGGAAGAAAACTGAAAAATAATTGGGATCTGTTAAGTGAAAAATGTTCCTAACGCCATCCGTAATAAAGATAAAATGTGTATATTTTACGGTGAATGTAGATACACTCTTAAGAAATGTGCACTTTCACCGTAAAATGTGTACATTTCCCAAAAAGTTAGGTATATGTGAACTGAATGTATATGTACCGGGTGGTCCAATAAGCCAATCTCTGGGCTACATATCAGAAACTATTCATGTTATAACTTTAGGAGAAAAAATTCCTTGGGAAAAGTGGACCAGAGAAATTTCTGGAAATTACTTTCAAGTTTCTAGGTTTCCATTAAACATTTTTTAAGAAAACAAATTTTAATTTTTTTCATTCGAAAGTACCCTCTACCTATGACAATTAAAACTAAATGCCATTGTTTTATAGTAGATGTAATTAATTCATCTTCACTCTTTCTATTGACACTAATTTCGTTAAAATCGGTTGATTCAAACCAAATTTATAGGTATTCATCCACAAACACTTTCCCGCACCCATTATTTGAAAAAATAGAATAAAAAGTACTTGAACAAATTTTTGCGAAATTTAGGCCTTTTTTAGTTTACTTATTTAACACTGGGTATAATTGGGCATATTTCACAAAAAAATGGTTTTTAAATTCTTCACAGGTTACGCCCCCTAGTGGTTAACCTAGAAACTTAAACGTAATTTCCAGCAATTTCTCTTGTCCACTTTTCCCGAGGAATTTTTTCTCCTAAAGTTGTAACATGCATAGTTTCTGATATGTAGCCGAGAGATCGGCTAATTGGACCACCCGGTACATTTCCCGGCAAATGTGTACTCTTGCCTCCACGTCTTGGTGAATGTATACTCTTACTTTCATGTTTAAAGAAAAGTTGGAATACAAATAAATTAAAAATGTTGCAGTTAAAAAATATTTCTAGTAAATATATTTCTTCCGCTTTTTGTTTTTTAAGTTTGATTTTCGAACAAGAAATATTGATCGCACTGCTTCAGTGATAATTACATTGTAATGCACACTGAGTTATTCAAGAAGGGGAAGGGAATGGATTAGCCGTTCCCCTCCTTGAATCACTTGATAAATATGCGTGTTATAGTGTAACTATTGTTAATGTGATGACCCATATTTTTAATCCCTTTGAAGGAAAAAGCCGCCCAATGGCGCGCATAAATTTTTTATAAATTCGAATATTGTGAAATAATGCTTTTCAAATGTAATCCAAATTAATATATTGGATTAAAATTAACCTGCATAAAATTTGTAATACAATTCAAGGTCATCACATTAACATTAGTTACACTATACAAAGTATTGGATATTTTTTAAAAATGGGAAGGGTGGATGCACTCAATACTTTGTAGCGCGCATATCAAGTTAATAAAGAAGGGGAAGGGTAATTTCAATGTCTTATTCCCTTCCCCTTCTTTATTAACTTAATTTCGATTACAAAGTATAGGATATCTTGAGGGGAACGGTGAATCCAATGATTATATTCCTTTCTTTTTCTTGAATATATTAATGTTCATAACAAAGTACTGGATATATTTTAAGGGGAATGGAGAATGTAATGATTATATTTCCTTCCCCTTTTTCTCACATTTACTCACATTTACCAAAACGACATGGTCATTGTGAATTAAATGTACATTTCCCTTCTTTGAAATTGTAAATGTTAGTTGAATGCACATCACCCAAACGAGGAGGCACATGTGCACATTTACCGGAAAATGTGTACATTTGCCGCAATATCCACTTTTACCGTAACATATACATTTTTCACGATTTTGTCGAAACTACTAGCAACATTGTAAAGAAATTTTATACAAATATGTTTTGGAATCTGATTCATCTCATGAATTTGTTTTTATATCACACTCTCTCATTGTCTACTAGCGGAAGTGGTGTAGATTTGATTTGAATAAGTGAGACTTGCACCCGTTATATGGAAAGTATTTTGCAGATATACCAGCCCCGTTTAACTTTGAAGTGTAATTCGATGTCCTTCGTGGCATATAGCCAGAAAAGAAGTTGTTGCTTCTTGATGAACGATTTTTGTTCTTCGATTTTCAAAGACTCTGGGAGGCGTCGTGATAGTATTATACTATTACCTTTAACGTAACGTTCACTTGACCCATTTATATGTCCAAAAACTTTTGTAACTCATGCATCTCTCAAATTTATACCCATTTGTCTGGCCATTGTGCGATGTAGAACCTTTTTGTGTCTCGTAACGGTAGAAAAACCGTACCTATACATTTTACCAACTAAAACACAGCAGATGTTGGAATATTTCACTAGATTACGTATATACCTCAGAGCAAAAACAAAAGATTAACGTGAGAGAAGTCGACTGGGGTAATTGGAAAGTTTACGTCTCCCCTGCTTCAATTGTGCTACGGGCATTTATAAGGATTAGTTTGTAACTGTATTTAATGATGTCACATTAATATACTACCTACTCCAAGTCCAAAGTAACTGCCTGAACAGGATAAGTTGGAAATTGACACGATAGAGTTTGAAAAGATGCACTTTTTGTAACAAATTTTGCAATCCTAATTATAATAATAGCTGCAAAAGTTATGTACCGAGTTATTCATTATAAATTACCCACCCTCTATCATCTATTATTGCTTTCAGGAAAAATAGTTGTTTGGTTACAGCTGAATATTATGTTTTCAAAAGTTCAGTAGCGTGCAAATTGAAGGGGATACAAAAAGTAACGCTGATACTTTGGAATGGAATTTTTGGAATGATCTTTTTTTCTGATTTTCGAAATATATAATATGTAACCCCCAATTTTACCGTTTTCAAGTTATTAAGTGTTGAATATATTAGTTTTAGTAGTTACTATAAATATGAAAAAGATAACATTATATAAAGCTATGGAAATGATAACTAATATGTTTGATAATTGAGATGTTTCTGATAAAGTAATTAAAGGGGTTAGTAGTGAGGGGGGGAAATCGAAATTTCCATATTTTTCATAGAAAATAACAAGAATTGCGTACAGCACAAAGAGCATATCGAAAGCTGTATCCAAATCGTCCAACACCATCAGAAAAAACTTTTAAGAATGCTTACCCAATGGTAAATAGAACGTAGATTTATAAAGAAAAATTTATTAATAAATAACTGATAGAAAATGTTCAATTGTTCCACCATAAGGTCAATACCTAATTGATAACGCCTCCTTATATTTTAAATAACATTGCAGATAAGTTTATTATTTCAAATTAGCTAGTATATTTCAACTTGGATCCTTCCTTCAATCACTTATATAGTAATATTATTATTATTATTATCCCTATCAATATTTTTTGAAAATCACCAAAAAAATAAATCCGAAGGGACTGTTACGTGGCCAAGTATTAGTTTTTTTATCCTTCAACCATACTGGAAATTATTATTCAAATGATTACTAGCGGATAGTACACTATGCGAAGGTTCATTCAAATCATATCAAGTACAGCTTTCAGAAAGTTCTGTGAATAGTTATTTTCCTAACAAGTGCGGAAAGTGATACTTACCCGCACGCGACTGCAGTTGACCCGAACGTCGCGGAGCGGAGTTCGGGCAAGCGGTCAAGGGCGGAAAAGAAACTTTACGCATAAGTTAGGAACATTATTTTTTTCTACTACTGTATATGAAAAAAATATATCAACCCATTTTTCAAAAATTATTCATTTCAACAATTATATACAAAGCTTTAACTAAAAACTACTAATTATTAGGAATATTAATATTGATAATTTTTTACTGGATATAGTAACCAATCAAATTACTTAATTTCAAGTCATGTGTAAAATTTCATCCAATCACCGCTGTATTACAGCGATAATACCCTACATGTGGTGTTTTCAGTTTGGTGTTTATGTTTTATTAAAAATTAATTAAACGTCAAACTGACAACTGGAATAAAAATGTCGGAAAGATTTGGTATTGCATCTAACGAATCAATTAATTTACCAATTGTACTTTTCACAACTGTAGTTTTAAATAAAAATGAATAATTTTTTATTAAAACTAATGAAGTTTGTATTGAAAAGTATTAAGCGTCAGATTGACAATCAATTTTTTGATATCTACAAAGTAAAAAATTATCTTATCGAATACTCCTCGGGTCTTGATAAATACTCAAAATTTTGTCGTAGAGAATCCTTCAAGCGTGTTGCTCAAAGATAATAGCCCTCGGCCTTTGGCCTTGGGCTATTATCAAGCAACACGCTTTCAGCATTCTCTATGACAAAATTATCTCGGTATTATCAAGACCCTAGGGGTATTACTACTGAAAATACAATTTGTTGAATTTTGTAAATTACTCCGAATGGCCAGTACAGTGGAGTTATTTGGTGTTAACTGGTAAGTAGAAGAGGTCGATGAGGATGGCATTGGTTGCAGGTCGCATAAAGATGACAATGACCGTGACGGCAGCGGTTTTAATTAATTTTGAGATGAAAGAATTCCATTTTATATATTTTGTAAATATTTATTTACCTGCTGTAACAATAGTTATAACTACCGAAGTGAAAAACTATCTAATAAGGTCAAAATTTGCATAACTTTACTTTTCCGCACTAGTGCGTGAAAGTGACACTCTCAAAACTAAAATGCGTGCGTGAGAATGGGTTAAAGGGCACGGTCATAGAAAAATGATATTCTCTACTTTTGAAATAAGTATTTCCAAATAGGTAACTGTAGTTGAGGTATAATCATAACATATAGATCCAACACTTTTGTTTTTAAAAATTCCATACCAAACGCTAACAGTTTTTCTCCCTGATGTTTGTATTTGTTACATAGCTAGTGCGGATATGATGGCCATATCGCACGAGGACGAAGTGTGCTGAATCGTTCGAGTGCGATATGAACAATTCACACGAGTCGAACAATATATTTTTTGTATGACACACTTGAGAAAAATCTAGAAAATAAACATTTTATTGAACCATGATATAACTTCTACAATTTTAGTAATAATTTTACCAAATCAATTTCACATTTTCACCAATTTTTTGTGATAAACGTACAGTTCGTGAATGTACAATTTGTATATGTTACGGTTTCCTTTTTTAAATCTGCGATGCTGTTATATAAGTAGATGTTTGGAGTCGGACTAGCACACGAAGGGTAGTGGTGAGCAAAATTGGTCTTGGTCTAGCCTTTTATATTATTTAAATAGCAATAAAGTGAAGAATTTTGCTAATTTATAATTGAATATCATTATAGCTGTGTGGACATGACTAGAAAGTCAAGAAAACATTGCTGTATTCTGTGTAACAATTTTATTCTTAAAATTGCAAAGCGCTTTTGGCTAATAAGCGATACCTGCAAGTAAGTGATAAAAGTTGGAAATATGTCAAATAAGAAATAAGTAAAGAATTACTCACTCGTCAGGTATGTGATAGAAGAAACCTAATTAAAGGACGACAACACATTAACGTCTCAAAAATAATTTTTTTTAAAATTACATCAAATTTGAAATAATCCCCTGATTGGGGTAAACTATCTTTAAATTTTGAACATTTTTAGTTTAAATTTTAATATCTTCAACTACTACACGAACACGTGTTAGTAGAACGGAAATTGAAGTGACACTACTTCAATTTGAAATTAACAAATGATAAATGACAATCTAAGTGAACACAGAACTCAAGTTATCCAACATGAGTATAAAAATAACATTGTAATAATTTCGTGTAAATGTAAATATTAAAGAACCCATTTAAATTTGCAAAAATTGCTGTAGATAAAGTAATTCGGTAATGTCCCAAATAAATATGTAAATTTCCCAAATAAAATTGTAAATAAATAAATTAGATATTAAGGTCTAATGAGAACCCATCAAATCATAAGATGCTGAAAAAGATTGGGTCTAATGAGAACCTATCACTAAATCTAATTCAAAATAGAAAATTTACACATAGGTCAAGAGAGGCCAAAAGCATATAAATTAATTTGAAAAATCATAAAATATTTGTGTTAATCAATGAAAGTAATTATCTGGGAATAATTCCAAATAACAAATTTTATTGAATAAACATTGTAGTCTGGTAGTATCTCATAACAAAAAACAAATTATCTGAACAGAAAAAACGGATTTGATTGAAGTTTAATGAGAACCTATTATTCAAATCTAATTCTAAAAACAAATAAGATTATGGGTCTAATGAGAACCAGTTACCAAATCTACTTCAAAATAGATAGCCAATCAATAGTCAGAAGAAACTCCAAACACAATAACCATTCAAGTGATGAAGTATGTAAAAACAAATTCCAGAAATTATTAATAACAAAAATATATTTGAATACAAAGAAAAAAATTTTTAGGTTACTAGTGGTCAAATTATGTATCGAATAATATCCCAAAAATTAATGTGAGTCATTTTCAATGAGAAAGATCTGAATTAGAGTCCAATGAGAACACATTACTCAAATCACCTACTAGCCAGAAAAAGATTAAGGGTCTAATGAGAACCCATTACTAAATCTAATTAAAAAAACAACTCTAACAAGAGTCCAGAAATATCCAAAATAAACAAATAACTAATCATGAATTTGTATTTTAAACATATGGAAAAGTTTTAAATTGAAGATCATTAACTGAACTGTATGGTATCAGTCCGAAAATGTTGTGGATAAAAAATATGAATAGAGAGAACTTTTATGGATATACTATTTAATCTTTTAAACGTCTATGCAAAGGAACATAAGATCTATTTCATTGTACTTGCTCATTCGAACAAAAATTATTATTTCGCAATTCTTTATTAATTTGTAAATCTTCAAGAAAATCCAACCTGTTAAAATTTTTAGAATTAACATCTTTTAAAATTAGTGAATTATTTATTTATGTGCTTTTGGAATCTCTCTTGAACTATGTGTAAATTTTCTATTTTGGATTAGATTTAGTAATGCATTCTCATTAGACCCAATCTTTTTCAGCATCTTATGATTTGATGGGATCTCATTAGACCTTAATATCAAATTTATTTATTTACAATTTTATTTAGGGGCGACGACCCAGCACTGTAGTGGAACGCTTTTAATGCGAAAATTACAGTCAAGCAAGGTCGGACATGGTTAGTACTTGGATGGGTGACGACCATGCCAGGGAAAACCATCGTATAGGGCCCGTACAGCCTGCAGCGGACTAGCATATCACAGCTCGCAGGGCACGAGGTATAATGTAGATATGCCGTCTTTCGGAGGAGAGGTAAAACCGAGGTCCCGAGTCCATGGATGTTGGGCTCGTTAAAGAACGCTAATTAGGTTTCTTGTATCACATACCTGACGAGTAAGTAATTCTTTACTTATTTCTTATTTTACATATTTCCAACTTTTATTACTTACTTGCAGGTATCGCACTGAAGATGGCTAATCAACCGAATGCGCTTCGCAATTTTAAAAATTAAATTTTTACACAGAATACAACAATGTTTTCTTGAATTTATAATTTATTTCAAATTATTAATTATTTACAATCATTATGATCTTTGAAAGTAAACGGATAAAATGAACAAGACTAAGACTAAGTAACCAAGTGGCGGAGGCATGGAGGGGTAAAGGGGGTAATTACCCCCCTAAGCCTCGATTTTTTGCATCTGCAGAATTATATATTTTTTATTTATTAGTGATATGATCTCTGAAAATATATTATAATCTCGTTTCCAGGACACATAAAACTTTTGTTTGTATTGTTTGTTTTAATTATTTTACATATCTATTGGAAATATATACGGAATTTACTTTTCTTATATGAGAATTTTTATATTCATCACCCCCCTAGCCAGTACCCTGGATCCGCCACTGAAATAAGCAAGATAGTATTAGTCTATTGATCTTGCTTTGCTCTTCACTAACGAAGGGCACTGTACCATTATTTATAATAATGAATATTCTGCTAAATATTTCTAGCGTCTACATGTTGTCGTTATCAATATAGGGCAGAATAATTATTTAGAAATAAAATTGAAATTTGAAAAAAAATTCCCCACTGGGATTCCAAGTCTGGTCCTCCGCGTGGGAGACTGGAATGCTCACCACTGAGTTACCGAGGAATACACCAGACTTATATCTATAACGTCACATATATGACAAAATTTTATAAAAACTAACGTCTGTCAGGAATCCTCTTAGATATTCATTTTATTCTGTTTTTGGTATTTGTTGCTAATTTTGAATGATCATTTTACTCAAGCTTATTATTGTAAATGAATATTCTTGATACGGTGCTTCTAGGAGAGACTTTTTTTGACAAGTTATTTTGACATTTTTTCAAAATTGGAAAAAGAGGAGTTGACGAATACTAAACGCAAATGCTGATTGGTGGATCTCATATACATTTTTAGAATGTATATGAAATCATATCCGTTCAGTTAACCGGAATGGCCTACATTTTCATTCTGTAAACTCTGCAGAAAATGGAAAATATACATGTGGGTGTAGAAAAATATATGTATCTGTTCCAACACACACTATACATGATGTATGTGCACAGACATCTGGTCTTACTAAGGGTTCGAGTTTATCTCCTTACCTTGCTGAAGTTTGAATGTATAATTTAAAAAAATTATATTTGAATTCGGATTTTGAAAGAAGTGTATAAACATTTTTGTATGGAGATGAAATTAAATTGATACTTCACAAATTTAGGGAATGCAATCTCTTCATCGCGAGATTGCACTCGCGCATAAAAAGATCCGAAGCTTTGGACATTTTGTGCTTCTAAAGTAGCTACTTTCGAAATAATTCGTGATAAAATGGCATGTGATGTCAACTGAAGAAAACTTTTTACTCGGTTGGTATGTTTTGTTAACAAATCTCTAATTTCTAATATATCTCTGAGTAGATATAGTTTTCTTTGATTGACAATAATATCTCAATTTGAACGCCAACTTAACTCGGTTATAGTTTCTGACTTTTTGCTGATTTGTTATAAAACAACTGTTTTATTATTGGAGGACTTTTGTTTGATATTAGAAGAGAGGACTGGTGGCTTATTCCATTACATATTTAATTAGATACGTCGAAGCTTACTACTGAAATGTTTATGGAAAAATTATAGATACATACAATTTTAAACACATAAAAGTGTATTGAAAAAATGTTTATTTCATAATACCTACAATTCTTATGATTTTCCCACTAATTTTTCCTAATATTGTGATTATTTGCAAAAAAAAACACACAAAACTGCCGATATTGCCAGTATTGTTATTCATGAGCTTGAGCCCCAATCCTGCGAGATTGCATTCCCCATGCATATTTTATAACTGACCTGTGATTATTTTGGAGAAAAAACTCATGTATGTGCTTCAAAAAGCGAAATCAAAATTCACAAATCAATAAAACAACTTTGGGGAGTTTCCAATAAAAATCTGGTGCTGCAGAATTTCAACATTCATCAGTAAAATCGCTACATTTCCATAATGTTTAATTTTCCAATTTATGAAATTTCAGCTAACTAAAGCTCCAAAAAAAAGTTACACAGTTAATGGGTTATCCCCTCTTTTAAAGTATACAAAATCAAATTACGTCGTTGAAATCAGAGTACTAATTGGTTATGCCCCCCTTAACTTGGCCCTTCACAGATGAGATCAATCGGGAATTAAAAACTCCAAAGTAGCGTTAAATTTAAATAGTAGCGCTGTAGTCGATAATAAACGAGCAGTGGAGTTCTCGAGAAAATACAGCATTCGATGGAGAAGAGCCCAGGAAAATAACCAAATCCTTTCATGTCAGTGTGATTTGATTCAGTAATACTTGTTCCACTGTACATGAAAACACTGAAATAGTAGTTTGAGCACACAATACTTTTTAAGAGAAATTTTATTAATAATATTATTTGGGAATGGTATTAATAAAGTAAAATGAAGGTGAGTGAATATTTCTGGAGTGATCAGATACACATATTTTCAATAATCAACGACATCAAATTTCGATACAGTAGCTTGAATTAATAAATTTCACACAAACACTTATCTACTACCTACAAAAGAAATGATCTTTTTTCCACTTAAAATTATAATTTATGGTAGAGTTTGTACAATTTCAATGTGTTACTCCAGGCGTATCTATATTTTTTACCAAACAGTGACAATTACAATATTAGCTGATGACGTTGAAGATTGCTCTTGCTGGTTTTTTGGATGATGAGTCTACCGAGCTAACAATTTTTTCAGCTACCTCTATTTTATTTGAGATAAAATCTCTGTGACATTGCGTTTAAGAGTCAATAAATCTTCTTCTGCGTTAACTGGAATAGTTGCAGAACAACGAAAAGAATTTCCCGTATCAAGATTGGAGTTTGGCAATATTAAAATTTCCGACAACTTGCCTTGTGTATTTACTCTATTGATAATGCAGAAAAAGACGCCATATACGTTATTAGGGTGATTAGAGCATTTTTCTTGTAGATATTATAAAACCCTTCCGTTACTGTGAATGCATTGTCTATTTTGGTTCCCGTATTTCGAATCTTAACTAATAGGGCAGTGTCACGGAATACTATAACAATCGGAAGGGTCTCTTGCCATAGAACATAAGTACACGCAGCTTTTGTGCGCAGTGACAGTCTGTCGAAAATAGGATCACATTTCGACGTTTCCTGGATCATACCTAGATAGATCACGCCTAGATTGTTGTTTGTGTTCATGTCGTTGGGAAGTGTTAGGAAGCTGTCTATAGAAGCTGTTCCCAGCTCTAATTTTAGGATCACAAATTTGAAGTGTCATTTAAATATCTGTATGACATAGATCAAAAGAGCCAACGGAGAGAGACCCTTCGATTGTTATAGAATTCCGTGGCAGTGTTTAGATCTTTTACGTCATCTAATTTATGTTCAGTAAATTTTCTTGCCGACAGGCACCAGTTAATCCGATAGCAAGGACAGCTCACATGTTTGAAACATTAATTGAGTATATTAATTGAGATTATATATATTAGAGAAGAGAAAAAATACGACGTGTAACGTAGTCAGTAGGACAGAATTCCAACACTAGAGCTGCTGTGAGTACTGCCTCATTAGAAATTATTTCCAAAGAAATCAACAGAAAAGTTCGAATATGCTTATACATAACTGTAAGAAGTCAATCAATCAAGACTCAATTATTTTCTCAAAACTTATCATACACCTTCTATTCAATGAGCCTCAATTTTCTACAGAGGATATTGATGATTCCACAGTGGATACTGCTGATTCAAGAATAATTACAAAATTAGAGAAGATCAATGAAACAAGAAATGGACATATTGAGTCAATGCTTGAGTTCTTGCAGCAAATATTCATATCTGGTAATCTGGTATTTACCGCATCTGGTAGTATCGCTATGTAATTAATAAATATCACACTGAATATCGAGATAGATCGACGTTTAACTGGCAAGTGAACCTAATGTCTTCCAAGCTCTGGTTGAGACAAGAAATCTGAAATGCTCCAAGAAGGATTCGTTGAAAATCTAAGCGGGTAAAGATTTTCCAATCCTGACGCTAAACTTAATAAAAAATATCCCATTTGTAGTATATCAAGTGAAATATGAAATTATAACTGGAATAAGTTGAGTCTTCAGGGTGGACAAACAGTACACATGGATGAATTTTCAAATACAAGAGTAAAATCGAAATACAAACCAACAAAAAGTTCTCACAGGGAATAACGGATCGATGTCCAGTTGAAAAACGTACGGGAAATGGAAGAAATACCGATCCCGGCTGTCATACGGATTATCAGTGACCTTGAATGCATTCCGAGATTCAGAGATATCATCTCTATTTGAGAGTTGAAATGTTTTTTTAAGTATATAAAATTCCAGTGAGATGCGAATTCCTATCTTAGAGAATTTTCAACGTGTAAAATGAAGGAAATATTCCAAGGAACGGGAGTTTTTGCTTGAGATTTTAAATATATTCAAACTTACAAGATATTTAAGTCGCTCAGAAGCAGAGTGGCCCATCTGAAAATTTTGCGTTCACAAGTTACACCAAATCATATTTGTTTATTGTACAATAGAAGTTACATAAACAATACGCCACTCTCAACTTTGCCAGAGTTTATTTGGTAATAATCCAAAGCACGCCAACATAACTGAAAATATCGAATATGCATAAAAACAGCACATGATACATTCAAATCATATTAAATCTCAAAAACTTCATTTCAATTGAAGGAGACGTTCAGAAACCCGAGCCGAGTAGTTTTTATATTATTTTCTCGCAATGATAATATAAGCACCTTAATTCTGTATTTTTGCTTGCGATGCATTATTTTTATTCCCGTAGCTTCAATAAAAATATTTTTAACTAATAATCAAAAATAGCCATACGCTCAGTTGAATGTTTTTTTTATTATTTTTTTTTAGCTTAACGTGCCTCGACAGCGATGGTCATTGGCACAGAAAAAATAAATACAGATATTTACATAATTATTACAAATATTTAAAATTAGATTTTACAGTATAGGTTGGTAGCTTTCAGGAACTGTAAGACTTTCTTGGTTTCGGTAGGGCGGTGAAGCATTTCCTTGAGGTTGGGCCTCAGATCAAGTTGTTTGTATATGGCAGCAAATCGTTTGCAGTCCGTCAATATGTGCTTAACGGTCACAATATCGTTACAGCTATGACAAACGGGACGATTTCCTGAAGACATCACATATCCGTGTGAGAGTTTGGTGTGACTGATTCGGATTCTTCTGATTGTAGTAGCCTCTCTCCGGGTTAAGAAGTTCAGGGAGAGAGGAGAAGTGGATGGATGGATATCATGAAGTGCTGTGGTACTATTGCGCCACAGGGGTCGCCAAGAATCTTGTGTAGCGTTTTTGAAGTGGATCTTCAGGTCGGTTGCGAGTTGGACAATGTGTGTTGGGTCGTTATTAGTGGTAGCATCTTTCGCGTGGCGGTCCGCAGTTTCGTTACCATCAATGCAGATGTGAGATGGAAGCCAGATGAGAGAGACTGTTATATTTTGAGCAACGAGAGTTTGATAGATGTCGTGTATATTCTGGACAATTGGGTGGTCAGTGAAGATTGACTTGATTGACTGAATGGAGGAGTCTGTGCACATTGCAATATTTTTGTGGGGTAGGTGGATGCTTTTGAAAGCTTGAAAAATGCTTTGTAGCTCGCCTGTGTGAAGGAGCTTATGAGTTCATGCTTCGTGGAAACTGCACAACCAACACCGGAGTCAGTTTTGGAAGCGTCTGTGTAGAGTATTAAATCATAAGGTTTTTTTTGTAGTAATTCTAGGAATGCTTTCTTTATAAGTGCAGTGGGAGATTCATGCTTATTATAAATGGTAAGTGAGGTATCGAATGTAGGGATATTTTTGGTCCAAGGTGGAGAAGAAGGTAGAGGGAGTGGGGAGGTCAGAGAAAGGTCGGTATCTTTGAGTAAAGGAGTGAGTATTTGGGAGATAGATTTTATAATTGTTCGAGGGTAAGTAGGGGGATTAGTCGTAGTGAAAAGTGAGTGAACAGGATTGAGAGGAGTGGAGGATACTGAGGCAGCATATGAGAGGAGTAGGGATTGGCATCTAAGGGGTAGGGGTAGTTCATTAGCTTCAATGTGGAGACTATCAGCAGGGCTAGAGCGAAAGGCACCAAGGCAGAGACGAAGAGCGGTATTGTGTACAGAGTTCAGTGAATCAGTGACAGATTTGGGGGCAGACATGTAAATAAAGCAGCCATAATCAAGCTTTGAGCGGATGAGAGCTTAATAATACGATTTCGTCGGAGCCCCAGTGAAAGTGACTGAGGGTTTCAAGTATATTTAGTCTCTTTATACAGATGTCTTTGAGTTCATGGATATGGTGTTTCCAGTTAAGACGGGAGTCGAAGGTTATTCTAAGAATTTCACATTGACTCGCAATGGGCAGGAGTATGTTATTGAAGGAAATGTGAGGTAAAGGAGAAGATGTTCTTCTTGAAAACTTGATTATTTTGGATTTGTTTTGGGATAAGGATAAGGTGAGTAGATCTATCTTGTAGAAGGTTTACTGCGGTTTGAAGGAGTTTGCAAGTTGCTGAGATCGATTTACCATGGCAATACACAATTAGGTCATCAGCATATTGTACGTGTTTTATGGGTGCAGGAAAATTGTCACAGAGTTCGTTTATTGTGAGGATGAATAGGGTAGAGCTTAATACTGATCCTTGAGGGACTCCAGCATTTTGTGGGTGAGGTGAGGAGAGTTTACCATTAGCAGAAACTCTGAGTGTTCTACAAGTTAGGAAATTATTGATGAACGATAGAATGTTACCATGGAGATTGTATTGGGAAAGTTTATTTAAAATTGCAATCCTAGATATCGAGTCAAAGGCACCTTCGATGTCAAAGATGGCTGCAACGACGTCTTGGTGATTATTTATTGCTGTAGAAATGTGTGTTTGGAGAAGAACAAGGTTGTCGCGAGTGGATCGATGTCGCCGGAAGCCGGATTGGGCATTAGGAATGATTTTGTACTTTTCAAGGAACCAAAGGAGTCTTCTGTTGATCATTTTCTCTAGGAGCTTGCAGGTTGTGCAAGTAAGTGAGATCGGTCGGAAGGAAATAGACGATAAGGTGAATTGATCTGCTTTCTTTATTGGAATGATTATAGATTTGCGCCATGCGTCAGGGAACAGATGAGTATTCCAGATAAGGTTGTAGATATCGAGAAGCTTAGAGAGAGATGGATTGGTAAGTTTTTTGAGAAAGATGTAAGGGATCTCATCAGGGCCAGCAGCTGAATTTCTACAAGTAGACAATGCAGATTTCAGTTCGTTTAGGTTAAAAGAGGAGTTGATAGACGCAACATCACGAGGATTTGACTGAAGAGAGGAGGAAGGCTGAATATGTGAATTGAGGAAGATAGAGATGGGGATACGTTTATTAAATTTGTCTTCAAAGACTTGAGCGAGGGAGTCTGCAATTGCTTGGTTTTCGGAGATAACAGTATCATTAAGTATTAAGGAGGGAATTTTGGTGTTGGTTTTCTTGCCTTGAATTCGAGCAATTTTTTTTCAGACTTGACTGGGATTTGTATTATGATCCAAAGAGGAGGTATAGTTTTGCCAAGAGGATTTTTTGCTTTGCTTGATTATGTACGTTGCTTTAGCTTTTAGATTTTTGTGTAGGAGAAGGTTTTCTTGTGTTCTATATCGTCGAAACCTGTTAAGAGCGTGTTTGAACTCGCGGATGGCATTTTCGCAAGCTGAATTCCACCAAAGCACAGCTTTATGTGCCGAGGAAGTGATTGTTTTACCTATGTGAGTGTCGGCAGCAGCAAGTATGCCATCAGTAAACATTTTTAGAGTGTCATTTATATTTGCAGAAATGGTTAATGAGGATAAATAAGTTTGAGAAAGAGAAGTAAACTCAGGCCTTCTCTTTGTTTTTGTATTTTGCATTTTGTAAGTGCCAGAAGCTTCTAGAGATAGATTCTTTAATATAATGATTAGATATAATTTTGGGAAAGTGGTTACTATCATGAAGATCATCGGAAACTTGCCAAGTAAGGGGAAGTGCAGTTTTGGGGTCACATAAGCTGAGGTCAAGGGCAGAGAAGGAGCCGTAGGATATGTTAAAGTGAGTCTTGATTCCTGTATTCAACAAGCAGGTTCCGGAGAAGTTTATTACGTTTTCTATAGCTTTGCCTCTAGAGCAATTACGGGTGGAGCCCCATAAGGTGTGGTGTGCATTAAAGTCACCAACAAGGATGTAAGGGTGGGGGAGCTGAAAAATTAGGTCGGTTGGGTCTTCTTCATTTAGAGGGATGTCAGGAGGAATGTAAATGCTACAGATGTTAGCTTATTAGGGCATCAAGCGGTGCCAGCAATTGCCTCCAAATTGGTGGTTAGAGGGAGATGAGATGAGTATATGTCGCTAGATACAAATATAGAAGAACCACCACTAGCTCCCACACAATTGGTACGGATGTAATGATATCCTTCAAAGTTTCTTAGGTTACGCTGATGATTGATTTTAAAATTGGTTTCCTGGAGACAGAGGAAGTCAGGGGTATGGAGAGAGATGATTTTCTGAATTCTTTCAAGACGAGGATAAAATCCATTGCAGTTCCATTGTATTAGAGAGAATAGTATTAATTAAATGAAAGATAATGAGGTTATTTACTGAGATAGTACAGAGGAATCAGAGAAGCTACTGTCATCAGAAAAAGGTTCCCCAGGATGAATGTTATGCTCGGGGTGAAGTTTAAGTTTGATTTTGTTGGTCAGACGAGTAATGCGATTTTTCAAGTATCTTTCGTTGACATTAGAATACACTAAAGATAAATTTTCCAGTAGGGCGGCAGTATCGGAGATAAATTTATTGGCTTCAGGTAGAGGGTCGCTGACTCGATAAGTATTTTCGAGGAACGCAATAAGCTGGGTGCTACTAAGGGAAAAGGACTCTGGAGGCTCGTCATGGAGATTCTGTATGATAGAACGTGATTCGGGGCTTAGACTGCGACAATCATCGTCAGCAAGTTTAGATTTTTTGGTTCTTTTTTTGGCAGGTTTTTTCGGATTAGGTATTGTGAATTCTGGAGGAGGCATTGGATTGGTATTATCGAGAGGAGTGTTTGATGGTGATGAAGATTGTGGAGAGTCAGGAATGCTGTTTCTTGAGCGGGGACGTTTTTCGCCAGGTATAGGAGAGGAGGGAGCGAGTGGTACTTTTTTAAATTTATACAGGAAAGAGAATTCTAGCAATTTTTCAGCAAACTATTGAGAAAAAATCAATAAACGGTTCAACGAGTCACTTCGTAGACTCCATTTCACATAAGAAGAAGCCACGTGAAGTTGACCAACTGTCTTTCGCAGAAACCAAAATGAGTCTTGTGTATTTATGTCACCTCGTTACTCATGCCATTGGCGTTACAAACGATATTTCATGCCTACAGCAATTTTATCATTGATATTTGAGGTTATGTTTGAAGCAAGCATTTACTGTTGAATATTTTCGATTTTTTAATATTTTGAGACGTTCATCCAGTTCATCTGTAATTGTTGTGTGCTATTTAATCTAAAACCATGCATCCTAAAAATCTTGTTGTTGAAGGAAAAATTAACCACAGTCAAGGCCGACAGATTCTAATTTCGTTTTTCCCACAAAATGAGAAAACGCTTGCGACTGCAGCTTCACATGGCTTCTTCTTATGTGAAACTGAGCCTAACTATGATTCTGACAAACAATGCATGACTGAAACTTTTTATTTCCAATGTATTAAATTTTCCATGTCATGAATAAACATTCCATGCTAAGATATTGGAAAATAGAGTCATAAATCAAAGGAAAGAGAGAACTTTTAGCTATAAAGACGTCCTAGTCCATCCAAAACATATACAAAAGATTGAGAACAGTTGCGAAGTAAACTTCGATTTTATCCTTTTTCTCACAGTTACAATTGAAGTATATGTAGGGTACTCTGAAATAGGTACGGACAAATGAAACTGGAGAAAAACTCTTCAAGAAAGAATAGCAGAAAACAAAATAACACTAGGAGCACATATTTCTTGTGGGAATTCCCAAATAAAGCTTTTATGTTTCAATTCGTCTATCGTTTCAGACAGATAAGTGCGGGAGATTCACCGTTCGACGAATTACAGTGCAATTGAAAGAATTATTTTAGTTTCAATCCACATTGGATAAATTAAGACAGGCAGTTATATTTTACAAACAATTATGTTCAAATAAAAATGTTAACCCCAACCAAAAATAATGCAGAATGCTGCAAAATCTTACGAAGCCACTATTTCACGGAAGCTGACAAGAAATAATTAACAGTACTTGATTATTATTTCGACACTTAGTTTGTGGAATCTACTCATATAATAATATCTATTCCAAATAAAACTGAAAGTGATGCCTAGTTCATTTTTAATATTTTAGTTAGACCAAATAGTAACCTATCTGTGGTGGATGTTTTGCGTAATGTGATATATCTAGTAGATTTAATATGTATGCTCATAAGTGTTTATTGAGTCTTATTTCAAGGAACCCACAATATGAAGTCGTCAATAAACAGATAAATCTAGGGTACTCTACACTATCAAAATGTCTTCAGTAACAATTGTGGATATCAGCAGAAATAGTTTTCCTTGGTTTCCTATATCATTGCAGAGTTAAAAGGTATCCAGCATATACTCATACAGCTAATAATACATGAGCTTTCGTATTTGTACTGTTGTGTCTTTTTCTCTATTGATATATTATATGTCAATCACAAGATGGGTCACTAGTTGGTGTAGCCAAAATATTGAACATTTAGTGGGCACCACATCAAATGTAACTTCTGTCATTCTGGCCATGATATGATAACCAGCACCTGATGCGTCATTATTACGACCTCAAAGAGAAAAACGTCCACCTGTTTGGTCCAAAGACTAGGTAATGGAAAGTGAGAATTCAAATATAAAATGGGAATGTTTATATGTTCATTCACAACCATAATAATGTAATACTGTCATTACTAACGTCATTGAAGATTGGAAATTGTCATATTACACACCTTTACTTCCCGCACTCTAAAATAATGTGATCGTCACCTAATATTGTCTATTTCAGATGAATATTTTTTACATTTAAAATATAACATATTGATGAATATTATAATACCTATTTCTGGAGGGGTACAATACCATCAATTCTTCATTGGATGACATTTTCCTTAATTTATTATTCGCTAACTTAACTATCCATCAGACTTTATCTGACATTTATTTATATTGGTGACAGTTGTCAAATGTAATATTTTAGGTGTGTTCAAAACGAAACAAAAATTTATTAATTTTGATCGGGATATGATGGTTGTGAATGAAATAGTATACAAACCTCGGTAGGAAGTTTCATTCCTGTCTCGAGATAACAGCTAATCTCTCGACAGTAATGAAACTCTTCCCACCCCGGTGTGTAATATACTATTATTTAAACGTAGTCTCTTTATATTGTGAACTTGTAATAAGGAGGGGACAATTGTTGTGATCTATATTTGTTGCTTTCGTTTATTTGGGCTTCAAGCACTTGTGCGTGACGCCTCAGTCGTCACGACTTTTAAGCAAATCGAAAACGATTTTTTAGGATCCTCAAAACCACCTGACATGTGCCAATGCCAATGAATTTCCTGTGTTGTTAGAAGAACAGTTTTCAATTATAATGTTGTTGATAATAAAATTTTGCATATTTAGGTATTTTTAGTGAGGTTTAAATAGTATTAAATCGTAATCGGCACAATCTTAACCTTTAAATAAACGTCAAACCGGACAAACGTCAAATATTTAATGTCCGTGGACTTTTCGGTATGTGCTTGAGGGGCAAGGGGAAGGTAAGACTAGGCGTCACGCCCGGTAATAAACGAACGGAATTGAGTCACTACGAGCTGCTACTAGCAGCCAAAAGTAAATAATCGAAGGCACCTATTGATCATGAAATAATGTGTGTCATAGAATAGAGAACTGTCAAAAAAAGTATGAAATGATAAACGTCTATTCTCTAGTTAATGGAAATAATTATTCAGTCCCAATCATTAGCTCAGATCCTCATCAGAATAATAATAAGCACCTATATATGTATAATGTTTTTTGAAACTTTTTATTTCTATTCCCTATGCTCCAATTGATGTAGGAAGCTGATTTCTCCACTTGAGGATCTAGGTACATATTCGCATACATATAAATGAAGCTTTATTCAAATTTCAACCTCTCCCCGAAGGATATTTATCAAAATTCCATAATATAACTTTCCTGAAGTTTTTAAAGTTTTTGGATCGCAAAAATTACAATTTCCACGACCATAAAATTTAATTAGAGACCATCAGCACTCGAACGAAAATTTTCATTTTATTATGCTGCATTATTTCCGTAAACACAGCCCTGAAGTTATTGAAAATCTATATTATTCATCACCAATCTATGGACCAGAAAGGGAAATTTTTTCACGATTGAATATCGAATGATAAAAAAGGCTGTGGGCTATATCGGTTTTATGGTTCACTGGGGTTATTTTGGGAATATTATTAGGTTAATTACAGGAGAGCATAATGAAAAATAATTACTAAGGCCATATTTCCTACAAACTACACTAAATTGACACAAAGAGTTCGTCAAATGTCCGGGACCGAACAAGTATTGGAGGGAATATAAAATTTTTGAAAAATCTTTCTTAAACCACAAATTTCACTTCAACTTGAACTATAATTTGAAAATATTCCAAGATATACAGGGTGTTTCAGTTTTGCGTATCGAACCAATTTTTTTCTTCAAATAGATCTTTGGATATTCAAGGGTAGATTTAAATGGATCACGTTTCAAGCCTTCAGAAAATATAGGGTTTTGCTATCCTGTTCCAAGTGGTTAAAAAGATATAGCCACATTCAGAGAAAAATTACTATCCACGTAGGGACATTTTATGAAATAACAAAAAGTATGTTTCAAGGATTGAAAAACTGAAAAAAAATATCTAGTATTAATTGTAATAGAATACTGAACCTCATCTCTTAATAATACTAATTAATAAAATCATTTCGCAATAATGAATACATTTAAAATAATGATTTACATACATAATTATCCTCTGGTGAATAATTGAGATATTTAGTAGTCTATAAGGTCTGGTATGTTATTGAAATCAATACTAGATATATTTTTTTGAAGTGTTTTTATGTTTAAAACATCCGGCATAGAGGTGTGTCCACTAGCCCCATAGTATGGAGGTGTTTACTTAGTTGACAGTGACCAGTCAGAAATCCTACTGTTAAACCTAGGTTTTTCCTGGTCATCGCCAAATATTTCTTCGGCGCCAGCTTCCGAGGGTCGCCAGGGTGATCCTGGCAAAACTGCATCCCTTGATTCCATCCCATCTCTTAAGGGATTGAGCATGGGTGTAACATTTGGCTAGTTCCGCAATTGTCGAAGTCGTTAGGCCGTAGGTGTCACTGCATGGGTCCTAGAATTTTTAGTCCAGTGGCTTCCCTGGCTAAATAATCAGCAATGCGATTTCCTTTACTCCTGTCGTGCCCTTTAACCCACCTCAGGATAATGTTGTTATCTGCCGAGACGTCAGCTAAATCTTGGTGGCACTCTAGTACTAGCCTCGATATAACACGTTGTCTGTTCAAGGCCAATAGGGCTTGTCTACTATCAGTGCAGATTATTATGGTTTTGCCAGAAACTCCTCTTCTGGTTAGTTCTTTTGTGGCAATTGAGATACCAGCCAGTTCTGTTTGAACTTCGCTAACCTCTATGCAGGATGTGTGAACAGGAAGATGAAACTGTCAGGCATGTCTTATGCGAGTGTCCGGAGTTATCGTCAATAAGAGAGTGTGTGTTCGGTGAGTATTGGCCTACACCTGCCGATATAAAGGAGATGTCCCCCAGTGACCTGTTCACCTTCCTGAGAAGGACAGGATGGACAATGACCTAGGAGGACAACTCCTCGGGAGGATGTACAATGGGTCACATGTGGCCTAAGTGCTGTGAGCCTACACACTTACCCTCCCTACTCTACAAATACAGAGATGTTTAAAACATACTTCTTGTTTTTTGTTTTTCATAAAATGTCTCTAAGTGGATAGTAATTTTTCTGTGAAAGTGGCTATATCTTTTTAACCACTCGGCTTAGGATAGCAGAACCTTATATTTTCTGGAGGCTTGAAACGTGATCTTTCTAAATCTGCCCTTGAATATCCAAAGATCTATTTGAAGAAAGAAAATTAGTTAGATACGCAAAACTGTAACACCCTGTATATCTTGAAATATTTTCAAATTATAGTTTGAGTTGAAGTGAAATTTTTGGTATAGGAAAGATTTCTCAAAAATTTTATATTTTCTTCAATACTTGTCCGATCCCGGACTTTTGCCGAACTCTGTATATACCAAGCAATACCGATTCAAAATGATGAGTTTTTGACAAAATCCTAGTAAAAAACGGACTGTTCCATCTAGTTAAAGATATCAAGTTGTAGGAACCTGATATATTTTCGACTCACAAATAATGTTGCTTACGAATTTCTTATAAACGTTTGAAATTTTCCTAGTTTTTTGTTAATAACATGATAACTTATCAAGTAATCGTAACTGTGTCAGAAGATGAATTGTATATAATAAAAATACAAGTTCAACGCATTCTCCTGCGAAGTGAGTGGATAATTAGAAGGAAAGAAAATCCGGAAAAACTGGAAAACTCTTGATTTTTTTCAAGTTGTCGTTTTCAAGTTATAGAGTTGAAATTTCGTAGAAAATAAGTTTTTTTCCTGCACTTTATGTGGGTGAAGAGTGGGTATAATGGGATAATTACTTCTTCCTTCGACAACCTCGATAAATGTTCATTTTATAACCGTAACCTCAATCATGAACAAGCACATTTTGTACAGAATTTCATTTTTGCATCGGCTGCTATTCAAGTTGCTAAGCAGCAAATGCGAAATGGAATATTTCGTGTAAGGTCTAGATTCACTTTAAAATCACGCTGACTGCGGCTTGTCAAATTATGACGTCCAGCGACAAATTGATGAAATGTCAGCAGATCGTTTCTCTCAAATTTCTAGTAGATAACGAGTAATTTCATAGTTGCTTTCAATAAATACATTTTTATAGGCTTCTATTTCTGTGTACCTATTAGAAATAGCAATAAAGAAAATATTTACATATTTCTCTAATTTATATTTTAATTCTGATAGAAAGCCCATTAGTGGCGAATTCGGAGTAATGGAATATTATCAGTTTATTTCTTTCAATGTTTTTGCAATGTACGCATGTATTAAACGTGAACGATATGTTGTCATAGAAAAAGTATAGTATGCAATTCGCAACAAAATGGCCATTTTGCACTCGTATAAATTGCAGCACTTGCCTTTGGATCGTGCTGCAAATTTCATACTCGTGCAATATGGGCATGATTTTGTGCTCATTGCATAATATACTATTTTGCTATTGTAATTTCAACTTTTCGATGCAATATTTTGTAGTAGGTCTAGATGCGTTGAAGATTGTTCGATTTTTCATTTAAAAACGGTCCTCTCCACTGGGGGGTGCCCCCCACCCTCTTCTGGGGTCCACACTACCAAAGTTATCTTATCTAACTTGACACACCCTCCTCAACCTTATTTTCGAATTAATTAGCCCACAATTCACCTGGATGGAATATAACAACTTTTATTCGTCACGTCAACTAAGTTTCTTTATTCTCAATTTTATTAGAATTTTTTCAAACAAATCTCTCACTAGTAAGCCAAAATTAGGTTATTGTTAGCAAGAAGGTTGAATACATACTGACCAAACAGATTTTATCATCTTCACCTAAAAACCAAACCAAATAAACACAGTCGATGAAAAAAGATTGTATAAGACGATTATGAGTTATATTGTGAAAACTTCAACGTTAAATTCAATTGAGCCCCAATCATAGCGCGCCCCATTTTACTTAATCCTGAGTTCGTAATTAATTTCCAGCAAAGCTTTTATGTTCAGTATTTAATCAGCTGAATCAAATAAACTGCAGCAAGTAATCCATTAAATACAGACTAAATTCAGTTCTCACTTTAATCCTTAGCATAATCCGTTCACACTGCAAGCAATTTTGTAAATTGATAAAGCAAGCCTATTAATACTTCCTCTACTGGTTTCCCAATTTACTGGATAGATTATAGTTATACTCTGAATATTAATACCTCATTAGTTGAACTTCATCAATTCAAACATGAACGTATAGCCTACAAAATAAAGCAGTTAATAAATTTATAGGTTTTAACGACACCAGTTCGCTAAGCATAGATACACAGTGTATTCCTCTTGAACCTGAACCTCCTGAACGAATTAATTTCTTATTATTATGAGCAAACTAATTGAGTGGGCATTTCTCATGAAATGAGGTAAAAAGCAATTAACACGTCTATTCAACTGTGATCTTCATCCAGATAACTCTTCTTCATTCCAATTGACCATTGAGATTATTGAGCAGACCCAACACAGCATTGGGGTGCATTTTTCTGGTGACGCTCGACGCTGACTTAAAGCGTCAAATGAAGTCACGTGGATCAATTACTACCTGAGCGCTATCTTATATAGATGCGTCAAATATAAGAGCGACAAACTTCAATGCACTAGAAAAAACAAACATAATAAAATATACACTGTGGGCCCAAATAAAGGAGTACATTTTTTGATTCAAAATTTGTTTTTGTTTTTTGGGCGATTTATTTTCTTTTTGCAGGGCTAATATCCTAACATGTCCTCAACATGACTGTGAATTTGAAGGCAAAAATGATGTACAGGGTCCGACATATAAAAAAAATTATATAACAGTGCATTTGAGCTCGTTGCAAATGAAAACTGTTTTAGCTAAAATTGTACTAATATGCTTTTTCGGTGAATAAACTATCCAGAACACTTCAGTAAAAAGGAAGTTTTCCGAAATTACCGGACTCGCGAAATACCATTTTTTATTAAATAACATTTTAACAAATAACACATTTATGAAAACAGTTTAGTAACTTTGAAACTTGAAATATTTTAAATGTGGCCACCTAACAGCCCAGAATTATATCCCGTTGATTATTCAATTTGGGGAATTTTCGAACGAAATTTGTATGACGGACAACAATTGGAAACAATCGAGCAGCTCAAAGAAAGAATGCAGTTTGTTTGGAACAATTCTGAAGAGGGTGCAATAATTTGGGCTATCAATTTATGGCGCAAACGACTTTTAGAAGTAGTAAACAATAATAGTGGCCACATTCATAATATTTCATTCTGAGTTTTGAAGTTACTGAACTGTTTTCATAAATGTGTTATTAGTTAAAATGTTATTTATTAAAAAAATGGTATTTCGCGAATCTGGTAATTTAGGAAAATTTCCTTTTGACTGAAGTGTTCTGGATAGTTTATCTGCCGAAAAAGCATGTAAGTACAATTTTAGCTAAGACAGTTTTCATTTGCAACGAGCTCAAATGAACTGTTATATAATTTTTTTGTTACTGGGAAAAAATGTACTTAAATTACAAATTACATTGGTAATTGTAATTATCAATAGCTTCTTAACTAGGAATAACTCAGCACTATTGAAGAGTCGCATTCAGTGGTAACAGCCTGTTGATTAGATATCCAGTCATTCCAGAATACAATATTATTGACGGAATTATTGGAAAGAAAAGATCAGAGTAAGACGTTCTGACAAAAAAATTTATCTGGCTGATATGTGTAAAAACGTACCTTATGTTGCATAAAATACTTAAGCATGAGAATTATGTATACTCTAATCTCCTGGAATGAAGTAACTTTTCAAGACACATCAAAAACTTTATTCAACTTATAACTATATTCCCCAGGACTAGTGTAGATAACAAACTTCGGAGTATCCTGTAATTGTTACACCAACTCAATTAGTCGTGGTGTCAACCTAGTTTACTATCCCTTGTTATCTCAAACAGAAAACCTGGTTACGGATTACAAACGAGCTTTTTTCATGTTTTTATTTATACAATACATACAAATGGCGTTTTTCTGTATCAATTCTTCCAAGGAAAATGATAAATTCCAGAGATATTTCGGTATTTTACGTTCAATTAGAGGTATACAAATAAAGTTCTTGAACATACCAGCCAGATAAAAACAATATTAATTAAAGTTATACCTTTGTTTGACATAATATGGTATAATATGCTTCTGACCTGACAATTTCCAATAAACAAAAATCTTCATATAATGAGGCTATAAGACGCATCTTGTGAACAGGAAAATCAGATCACGTTTTCTTTGATTGCTTGGCTTCATCATTCATTCGCTAATTCGTGTTCCGTGAGCTTTGAATAACACAAGCAATGTTGGAGAAACTTTCTCTTGCTCAAAACCCCCACAACCTCCACAAACCCCCAGAAATCTCATG
Organism: Galerucella calmariensis; assembly: GCA_910591675.1. NCBI lineage: Eukaryota > Metazoa > Arthropoda > Insecta > Coleoptera > Chrysomelidae > Galerucella > Galerucella calmariensis. The sequence goes on from CAJUYG010001257.1 coordinate 49,937, forward strand.
CATAATAACATGATAGAAATCCATCTAGCAAACAGGTTATGCTCCCTGGTATTTCTGAAGAAATCATCTGGTTCACCGATGGCTCCAAAACAAACCATGGTACTGAGGCTTGGGCTATCTATGACTGTGTTTCAAGCAAAGACGATTGCCGCTATAGTCTATATTGATGAAAAGATCTGAAAAGGATGTACCGAACAGAAACTCACCCCGAGGAAACATCTTCATAAAATGGGTCATCCAACCTATGTAAAATAAATTGATGTGAACTCTATAACGAAAAATCTACTAACACACTTTGCTTCGGCGAGAACTTACAGGGTTCAGACGTAACCATTTTGGAGAAGAGATAGACCATCAACCATTAATACCACTGAAATTCCCAGTCAAACTAGTGTAGTATTTAGAAGATACGAAGCTTCTGGAATGGAAGTAGATGATATGGGAAATAGTATAAAATATTCAGTTCAATCGTTCAATCGCTTGCGCTGTTGAACAGAGCCCAATCGAATGAATGATGAACGTAGATTTGGAAAATGATGTTTCTTTGTTTTTTAAAAATGGTTGAACAATTCTGTTCATTCCAGCAGCAAGTATTATTGAAATGACAAAATGAAGGTGATGTATGGGAAATATAAAGGAAATGTTCCTGGAAAACCAGGTGCTCTTGAGTTTCGAAAATTCAAAATAGCGACCGCGCAAACTGACTTTATTTACAGGGTGTTTTCAAATGACACTTACAACGTTTGCATGTAGATACCTCTCGTAGAATTGGACAAAATGTCTCCTCCCATTTCATACACCACTGACATTTGAAGCAATTTTTATCCAATATCGTATTCCTCAATGGTTTTCACGTGGAAAACGGATAACCTTCACATCTCAAAAAATGTGTGGTTGTGAAGATACTTAATGATTTCATGAAGTCTGCAAAATCACTTTTAAATAATTAATTGAAAACAACTTTTCTTGTATTTTTTTCCAATATCTATCAAGTACCTATGGTTCGAATATGTAACAGGAGCTTATTTATGGATTAGCATTGCATCTAGAACATTCGGAAAAGATTCTTGAAAATATTTGCTTAAACTTGTGATTTTATTATTTAAAGAATTAAGCAGCCAACAAATCGCAAGAGATCTTCAGAATTCTGTCCATTCACATTTATACATAATTTGCAACGTTTTCCCATCGAAAATCGCATACCTTGGAAAGATTGACGATTGCCGTAAATAATTGCTGAAGCTGTATGAATTCTTTTTTTTAATAAATTCACGTTTGGACAAATATTTTCAAAAGTCTTCTCGGAATGTTTGAAATGCATTGCTTTTTCATGAATTAGTTCCTGTTACATACTCGAACCATGAGTACTTGGTAGTTATTGGAAAAAATACAATATTTTTTTTTAATCAATTATAAAAAAGTGATCTTGCAGACTCCATGAAATCATTAAATATCTTGAAAACTACAAATGTTTTGATATGTGAAGGTTATGCGTTTTTCACGTGAAAACCATTGAGGAATACAAAATTGAATAAAGGTTGCTTCAAATGTCAGTGGCGTAAAAAAAGGGAAAAGAAAGGTAACACATTCTTCCAAATCTACATCACTGGATAAAAAATTCAATGATGTCCTTCAACATTTAAAAATAACCTGCCAATTGTCAAATTAATTTATTCATCCATTTTGAAGTTATCGAACTAAAACATTCAATTTCTCAAGACTTCGACACCCTGTATTTCGAAAAGTAAATGTGCTGGACCCCTTAGTCCTCATATAATTTTGTCCAATTTTATGAGAAGAATCTACATGCAAACGTTGTAAGTGTCATTTGAACACACCCTGTATATATTTTTCAATCGTTTTTCATTTTATGAATTGTTGAAAGTGCAAGAAAAACTGGGAGAGATATTAGCGTGAAAAACTTCAATGTCGACTGCTCCACGGTGCTTCTGCTAGCTCCAACGGAATTTATTCAAGAATTTTGATTGGAAGTCGATATATTTTAATTAGAGACATGAAATTCCATCTCGGAGAAATTTGGAAGTTGTGTCCCCAATTGTCCGGTCTAGATAGACTTTAAGAAGGATACACAAAGGGCCTAATGAAACCTAGATAATCGACAGAGCGTTTGTGATTGATTTTCGAAATAAATGGTTAATTATTGCAAAGTAGGCCATATCATCTACACGATTATGAAAAGGAAGGTATGAGCAACAGTATACAAGAAATAAATGGACAAAAATTATTATTAGATGTGTGAATGTGTTTATGTCCATTGCCCTTCTTACTTTTCACCATAGCGTTACCAAAATGAAATTATCTGTGAAAGCTATTCCCAATTTTCGCCTATCGTTGTCATAAAATGTTCAACGGTATTTTATACAGATATATACACTCGGCAACACAACGGCTAGAAGTAAGAAGGGCAATGAACACGCCCAACTGTTTTGGTAGAAGAGACTGATCTGATAGTGAGTTTTACACAAAGAACAATTCTTGTCTCTTTCTTTCAAGTGACGTTGTTCAAATTATCTTTGTCGTACTTGTATGAATCGACGACCTTTCAAAGTTTTTCGCAATCTGTATACGTCTAAATTCACAGTCAAATAAGTCTATTACAATTTGTACAATTGTTGGAATATTGAAACTCAATATTCGTAAGAACACATGTTAGCTAGATTATCCCTTTCCTCGACTAGAAATAATTCTCTCCGACCATTTTGGTATAATCCAATGGGTAGGTGAATTTTTGTGTGCAAATTTTAGCAAAGTTCAGTTCAAGCTTTCCGGTTACACCTAGTACATTACTCCAGCTGCAAAAATTATTCAAATATCAAAGCCATCGCTTATTTGGATATATTTTAACCAGTCCATTTCGTTCTTCAACCAAAAACGGCCGACCTGTCGCTAATATGAAATATGTAATGGAAAAAATTTATGGCATCAAAATGGCATATGTGTGTTAGCTGTGCTGTTATTTTTGGTGATGTCTTCTCCTAAGGAATTTATAGTGAAAAAGGACGTTTTGACACTAAAGTATGGTTGAACGTAATACGAACAAATGTTGGGTCACAAATGATTTTTATTAGAGGAAATCGTATATATATATATATATATATATATATATATATAAGACACATTTCATTCATTTTTTTGTTTAATCAAGAGAAACCTTGGAAAATTCAATAAAAGCTGATTTATGTTATGAAACTTGGGGTAGGTACACATAAACAGGAGGACTAATCTAAGAGCTAAAAACTGATATTTTATACAACTTCCTACATTAAATAGTATATCAAGTAAAAATGTGAAAAACCTTTCTTTTTTTTTATTTAATTTCAACTGCATCAACCACTAAGGGTTATTAGCAGTGGTACGGTATTGATTATTAACATGGATCTTTAAGATGAAGTTGGGAATACATATTTGTGTCTTAAATTAAATTTGAGAATACATATTTGTGACTCTTAGAAACTTGATAACATTTTTTCAATTATGCACTTTTCACCTAGAATATTCAACAAGTTGCACTGAGAGGTTAATGTTTGTCTTCCATTGTTGTATTTAGGACACTCCACTAGAAAATGCTGGACACTGAACTGTACGTTGCACACTTCACAACTTGGAGGATTGTTTCCGTTTAGTAGGTACTCATGAGTGTATCTTGTGTGACCTATTCTTAACCGAGTAAGAATGGTTTGTAATTTCCTCGAAGATGGTAGACATGTCCATGGTAGTGTCGTTTTTTTGACTGCTCTTAATTTGGTTTGTGAAGCTGTCCATTTGCATTGCCAAAAATCGCGGATTGTCACCTTGAGCTTCGCTTTCACATCCGTTGTTGGCACCGGGTGTAATGTAGTTGACTTGGAGACGTTTGCAGAATATTCTCTGGCGATTTCGTCAGCTCGTTCATTTCCAGGTATACCCATATGAGAGGGTACCCAAATGAATTCTATTGTTTTACTTAGAGTGTGAAGCTTTAGTAGATGCTCTTTGATCTGTAAAACTAGAGGGTTGGTTGGGTACCATTGCTTTATATTATCTATTACATTGGAGGAATCTGTTATTATAAGAATTTTTTGGGTTGGACTTTTTATATGCAGTGGCTAAGGCACTAATATACTCTATAAAAACCTTTCTTTAGTCACGTGTTTTCTGAGTCACAAGTGGAGCGAAGCGGAACGAGTGCCTTATGAAACGAGTTTTTGACACTAGGTGATTACTATACTTTTTCTACGCTCGAATTCACCAGATGACAGACAATGACTGACGTGTCATTGGAAAAATCAAGAGGCACACATCTACAAAATTATCACGGAATATTAATAGTTATTTCCAACAAGTGTATTAATGAGTGCCATTAACAATCGAGATAAGCGAGTGCGTTAATGTTCGAGATTGTTAATTGCCCTTTTAATACTCGTGTTAGTTAGGTTTAGGTAGGTTTCCCGTCGACTGTATCAGTTGTATTCGTTTTTCTCAATATTCAAAAACTGAAAATATATATTTGTTTCATAGGTAGGTACTGTCAAAAATAAATAATGACATTGAAATGTCACAGAGAAGGTCGCCAATTCAAATGTCGCCGTTTTCGTTTTCCTTACATTATATTTTGGATGTTTTATTGTTTCAACACTAATAATATCATTATAATATTGTAGAATAATAAAATAAAAACGGTATGTGAGTCAAAAACTAGAAGTATTCTATACTAGGATTAATTTTTTGAAGACACTATTGTATGTTTGGTTGCCTACACCACCGATAACTGTCAATATGAATATAATGTATAATTATGATTTTTCTAATTTTGAGAACGTTAATAGTATATGTTAATACACGGTCGACGGAAAATAGAAATTACAGAAGATACGCACTTGGTGTGACGTCTAAGAAACAAAAGATGAACGAGATGTGACTTTTCGCATTTCAAACACAGAAATTCTAGTTATTTATAAAAAGCGTGGGGTGCTTTGTCATATATCTTTATAATGAAATGAGTTGGAAAAGTTTGTCGTGCTTTATACTCTAAGTGATGAAATAGTTATTTATGTATTAAGAGCGAAAAGTGATACATTATTGCTTGAGAGTAATGGTAATTACCCGAAAGCAATAATGTCACGTTTTTGCTCGTGATACATCCAACATTTTTTCTGCAATCACTTAAAATTTTTCTTATTAGAATTCAAGTGCCTCGACAACTATGGCCATTGGCACTGTACAAAAGACAAAAAGACATATTATAAATACATACACTATCTTAAAACATAAAACATGTAAAATACTCGGTAAAATATCAATCTAGTTTATATTTTGTGGTGAAGGTTAGTTGATTTGAGGAATTTCAATGTCTTTGGGATTTCAGCAGTGCAAATTGAAAGCTCTCTCAGGTTTGGTGTTAGGTCTAGGCGCTTGTATGTAATGGTGTATTCCTGGCAGTCTGTGAGAATATGTTTGACGGTTGAAGCACTATTGCAGTGACGGCAGACGGGTGTGTATCTGGTATGGTTGATCCGCAATCGTCTAACGACAGCAGCTTCTCTCCTGGTTAGGAAATCGAGGGAGAGACAGCCGATTAATGGTTGTATGTCGTAAAGGGCGAATCACTTAATTGTAACTATTAAAAACAAATATAAAGTAGAATTCATAAAAACTTTTAAAATCTGTCAGTTTAAATAACTATGTCAATTTAAATATGTTTCAAACTTTCATATCTGTAACTGTCAATAGAATTATGTTTGTGGTATCGGTTGTTATGGGCAATGAGCGTTTTGCCATTTTTTACGCTTGGCGAGCGTAAAGTAACTCTCCTCAAGAAACGTCAACTTTTCGTTGTCAATGGCAAACGAAAAAGCTTACTTTTCAATTTGTTTGAAAAAAAGAAAATTATTTTCCACTCCCTAGTTCAAAAAGCGCGTTTTCCAGTTTCTTAAACCATTTTCAGTATCGAAAAATTCATTGGAGTCTCAAGAAAATCTGGAATTGATGCAAATTTCTCGACACATAATCATGAATAGGTGAATAAATACAATAATGGATCCTCTCAGTGGAATATAATTTGCCTTATTTTATAGTGATTTATGAAAAGATTACACCGAGAGAAGAGTTATTTATAGACAAATAAACTGATTTGTTTGACCCCCCTGTGTTCAAAACTAACATTGCTTATTTGTTATTAAGGAACCATATTAACATGAAAATATTGGGAAATTTTGATATAAAAAACTTATTTATTCGAGTGCAATTTCTTTATTGTAAAAAAATTTGTTCTTCCATATGCACACCCTCCATACAATTGTTCTTCAGAAACTATAAAAGTTTACAAAGCACAATATAATATTTTGTTATAAAATATAACGATGCTATTTGGGTGAAAATTGTTCTCATTACCCAGAGAAAAACCTAACATCTTGAATAATATTCCATGCATCACTTTGAAACAACAAATTGAATATTCATAGTAAAGCATTTGAAAGTGTTGACAGAAATTTACATTTCTTAAATAATCCTATAGATTATTAGCCTCAAATAAGATCTACTTTATACCGAAATAATAAGTATTTCAGTATGTACATTTATTGTCACCAGAAAAAAACTTATTTGCTACAAATCACATATTTCTTCACCAGAAAGAAATCACATCAACCTACAAATTATGTGGCAATTGAAACAAAGAATTCTCACCTCACCCTTCCCTATTATTCAGTAACGGTCACCACCTGTATACGTTTGGCGTCAGTCTGCATGTGAAATTAGATCAGTTCTTGCAATTTTACTGATTATTTTGTTTTTGTGAAGTATGTAGTTAAGGTGCTCTGGATAAAAATTTGTTTAATAACAGAATGAACGAATTGTTAAACTCATGGCGATTACAAGAATTGTGAGATATCTTTGAAGGTAAGGAACTAAATGACAATTATATTCAAGTAGGTAGAAGTAACAAGCAAGCAAAATGTACCTCAAACATACACATTTCTCAATTAAACCTGTCAGATCTACTCCAAGAACTCCAAAAAACTACTATGGGGGAAGCATTAATGACTACACTTGAGGATAGACAAGGCTTTCCTGTGGATACCATTGTTGGTTATGTTTTAGATCATGTAGGTATGTTTAATTTTAACAATGTTTCCATTTTATAAGTGTATGGTATTTATCTTAAAAATGTATAGTTTCCTTTTAAATAGATCAAAATATTCAGCAGCAAGTTTTTTATTCCTATCCTGCTTTCCTACTAAACAGTTTTATGCATAAATAGAGACCATTAATTTTTATTAGATTTAAACATGTTTGTCATAAATATACCGTAATCTTAATCCGTGTCTAGACTAACCATCGACCAATGCGATCGACTAGTCCACACATACAAAACGAAAGTCAACTTTGTTGTTCGACATAGTCTGGAAACGGCTTAGACAAATATTTGTGAAAAATATATTTTCTCAAGTGACCTAATTATTTAGAGAACCGTGTGCAAGTTACCCATACTGCTCAATATACCGTGGACTTTTAATATATTTCTAAATATTTAGAAACATTTCAAAAGCTCAATGTATTTTATAGTGCATGTAGGTTACTTCCATAAACAAAAAGCAATACCATAAATAATTTGGTTTTTTGGGGAAATATATTGTTTCACACAGGGCAATATGATGTTTATGAAAATTATGGTTCGACTATGATGAATATGTTGAATTTTAGTGAAAATTAATAGTTTTCTTAAAGACGGAACATTTGTTTCCAACAAAAAAATATAATCTGCTGGGAAGATACGTTTTTTACGAATAAAAAACATATCGTTAACCCAGACAATCTGCTTTTTTATGGTAAAGAAATATATTTTTCCGATACAATATATTTTTTTATGATAAAGGAATGTCATTCTGCCATAAAGTGATTTTTTTATAATAAAACAATATAGTTAGCTTCCAAAAATAAGTATTTGTTATTGGAAAACTACTTTATTCAATTTAAATGCTTTCAAAGATAATTATAACTATTTTGTCATTATACCTCAATAAATGTTGTTTGGGACAAATATGATACATTTTTACAAGAATAAATGTAATTTCCGATAGATAACTCATTTTATTGATGACAATGAACATGTTTTTATTCATCAACAATATTACTTTCCGAACAAATACTTTCTTAACGACAAATTAAATATTAGTTAGGCCATATGGAAAATCATGTTTATTTGACATAATAGGATTTTGATTGTCACAAATAAATCTTTTTCTCGGTGTACGATGTATTCCATCATTTTTTGTGTATTCACGATTTCTATTCCAAACCAATTATTAAAAGTGTGGAAACGTGACGTTACGCACTTCTCCTTTGTGAG
>CAJUYG010001257.1:90111-102405 GCA_910591675.1 Galerucella calmariensis
AACAGACCTAATGTATTTTTCATAGGGGTGAAATAATGCACTATTTGAAGATCTAATCTTTATTTCAGCATGGGTTATTTAAGCAAAACTAAAAATCAATACCTATCAATGTCAACAATGCTTTTCTTTGCGTAAACTGCCCATAGATGAGACCGGAAGACAGTATACGATTAAATGAATATGTAAATAAAAGAAGGCAGCACAACTAAACCGATAGCTTGCCTGGCATATTCACCTTAATTTTAATGATATGCAAGTCACGACACAAAATATACTGAGCAACAGGAAAATGTATAGCGTACTTTTAGAGTATATTGCTGTAAGTTACAGTCATTTAAAACGTCACTTTCCGAAGTAACTATAAAGGGGAGGAGGTAAGCTTCACATTTGTGCCTTGTTCGCGAGATGTAAATTCTAAATTGGAGACGTCTGAGGATAATTTCTGTACTGTTTAACGAGTTTCATTGTTACGTAGTTCAAGGGAATTAGTTTGACTGTAGGAAAACAATAAACACGTTCAAGATTGCTATACTTGTAAAAGTAAAAATATTTGAATACTTTGTCGTTAATACATTTGTTGCAGATTTTGCATGAAGATTTCATGCAGAGGAGAATAAAGAATATGGAACATAAGATTCAAATTGTGATTTAGCAAACTCTTAACTGTTTAGGTATATCTTGTACACTGAAGCTACGGTAATTATATAGTTTATAGTTCGAATAGGCTTATTGTCTATTCCACCAAAAGATACATTTCAAGAAATGTTGAATTATTTTTTTTTGATTGGCTTAGGCAGAATATAACGTTCAAATGACTAGTGGTTGTGCTAATAATAGACTAGTCAAATTAGCTTTCTTTGAAGCGAAAAAAAAAACAAAATTGTTAATAGGATGGAAATGGTGGAAAGGTGTATAATAAACGTAATAAAAATAAATGCGTGAGCAGGGGTGTTTCCAGATATATTTGGAGGGTGGAATTTTGGATTATTACGATTTCCGGCGAAAGTTGACGTCGGAGAGAAAAGTGTACAACAAAAAAGTTGTAGATCGTAAAAAGGTCTACAACTTTTTTATCAATGTTTTTTTCATATAACCTCAAAATGTCCGAGAAAAATGCGAAAGACCGCTTTTATTTTTTTTTATTTTTCATATACACAATAATAATTTTTACTTTACTCTTTGGGAATATGCCTTTTCGTGACAGAAAAGTCCACAAATTTTTTCAGATGGAAATATCGAAAGGCTTCCAAGATAATCACGTTTTCCGGCCGAAAAAAATATTTTTCAAATTGAAATTCTTCTTTGAAAAATTGTCACAATTTTTTCGTCTTGAGTTATACTTTCTTGTGAAATATTAAAAATATACAGTCTCCATTTAGAAGCATGCTCAAAAATTGAAAAAAATCAAAAAAAGAATTCTGCAACCATCTTTTTTTACTGAATGTTAATAATTTGTTTAAATTTCCAAATAATTCTTGAAAACTAATTGCACCATTCAATTGTATGGGAAAATATACAAAAGATTGTTTGTTTCATTATATGATTAGATATTCCAATTTTCAACAGTATTACCTACTATGAACATATAAATGGAACAATGATTTTTCATTTGAATCTCTCGCTGCCCGTGTTTAGTATACAAGATTCCATACAGGAACCGTTGTCATATTCTTCCAATCCCCCGTCTCTCTTTCAGCTATATAGAAGAGCTGCCTACCCAAGAAAGGGGTCGGTCTGCCTCAACGTCTCGTTTCTGAGCAGGTGTGGGATCACGATAAATATGATTCTATTTTTGTGACGTCTCCAAAAAACTGACGATTATCTTGAAATTTTGTATAACGTCATATCTCTCGCGAAAAGTCGAAAACGATTTAGACCTAACCTCTGACGCAGATTCAACAATTATTGCACGGAATGGTTGCAAGTTAATAACACCATACAATGGCAAACTAGAATTATCTATGAATGAATTAAGATTTCAATTGTGTATGAAATCAACTGCAAACTCAACATTCAAACTAGACAAATTACCACCCACTTTTGGTGCGGCTACACAATACTCTTATAGAGTTTTCTACCAGCTCCAAGCGTGGCTTGGAAAAGAAACGACACCAACAAAGTGGGGCTGGAAAGAAATTATTGTCGATAATTCAGAAATTCTCATGCCGCGTTTCAGAAGATTTTAATGAATTTGAAGATGATTCTGCTGAAAAGAAGCAGCCGGGCCGTTGCTTAATCACTGAAAATCAATTATCAAAAGAATCCTCAGGTTATTCGAGCGATATTGAAGAAGAAGATAATAAAATTACAAATAGAAGCAATATTGAAGAAATAGATGATCAATTCACAAACGTATTTAAAAAACCTCGATTGATGTAGTTTCATCAATTATTTACTAATTGTTAAGGTGAATGTATAATAATGTTTTGCATCAAATAATAACACTAAGGATCTTTTTGTACAATTGAATAGTGCAATTGGTTTTTGAGAATTTTTGAGCATGCTTCTAAATGGAAACTGTATATTTTTAATATTTCACAAGAAAGTATAACTCAAGACAAAAAAATGGCGACATGAATGAAGTCTCTACGACCATTTTCCAAAGGAGAATTTTAATCTGAAAAATATTTTTTGGGCCGGAAAAAGTGATTATCTCGGAAGTCTCTCGATATTTTCATCTGGAAAAATTTGGGTGCTTTTCGGACACAAAAAGGTATACTTCCACTGAGTTTCGTCAGAATAAAATCATTATTGTGTATATGAAAAATAAAAAACGATAAAAGCGGTTTTTGGCATTTTTTCAGGAGATCTTAAGGTTATATGAAAAAATCATTGATTCAAAACTTGTAGACATTTTTATGATCTACCACTACACTTTTCTCTCCGACGTCAATTTTTGCCAAAAATCGCAATAATACACAATTCCACCCCTTTTCACCCCCAAAAATATCTGGAAACACTCCCGCTCACGCATTTACTTTTTTTACGTTTATTATACGCCTATTCACCATTTCCAACTGTTTCCATCCTGTCAACTATTTTCTCTTTGTAAAAGTGTTATTTGGCTGGTCAAATTAGTATACAGGGTGTCAACAGAATACATGCTATTGAAATGAGATGTTATTTATCTAAAACATTATTTCTACAACTCTTCGTTTCTGAGTTATGGGATCTGAAATATTAATTTGTTGCCCATTAATATTTTCAATACTTCGTTTAAGTCATATTGATAGCACATTATGTATGCAAATCCATGTTTAACAGGTCAGGGTGGTTCTAAAAAAGTTTGGGTAACTTTGACCAGCTTGACCATTGTTCCATACTGAAAACAAAATAATTCTGCTCGACACGAAATCCTATCAATTTGAGATTCTCAATTCCATTTTAATGGGCTTAGTCTGATATAATATCACAGAATATATCTGCTACAAAGTTACAACTATTTTGTTACTCGGATTATGCATTAGCTTATATTATTTTCGAGGAAATGCACTAATGCCAGTTTCATGTTAGGCTTCGTTAGAGGCGTATATTTCAGGAAAACTAATTGAAGCCTCCAAGAACAGGATTGATAATCCAAAATTGGCAACAATGTCAATCAAAACACACGTATAAAATCAACTCAAATATACAGAGTGTTCCACGACGTATTGGCAGTGGGATATCCTGAAAACTGTACCAGAGATGTGACAAAACAGATTTCATTTCGTAATATATATGTTCCGCCTACCTCACCGGAAAACCAATGACATGCACAACAAAAATAGAGCGGAAAGGGCGAAAATTTTCCAGCCCCACAATTTCTCACCATCTGCCTCTAGTAATTTTGATGTTTCAACTAAATTTCAGATAATAAATAAATAAATAATGTTTTCTTATTCACCGGTACATCCACCGATCCAGTAACTGCGTTTTTATATACCATGGTGAACTTTATATTGGAGAAATGACGCGTTCATTTATTACTGCTGCATCCTTCTAAGTCAATTCTTGAAGTAGTCTCGCTCGCTTGCTGGTACATACAACATTTTGGTGTTGACTGTATCTGGAAACTGGAACTGTTGACTACGCAGTTCATTGTTTATTTTTGGCAAAGTATATAATACTTCAGCTAAACATTTTTAGATTGTAGTCTTTGAAATGCTCACGATGATATGTGACATCTTTATCTTGATCTCGACCAGCAATTTTCTAGGTTTAATTTCATTTTTTGACTGACTTTAAAAACTTCAGAAACTCAGTTTAGGTACAGCTTTAAGCAGAGAGGTCTAAAACTTGAATCATTAATTAAGACATACCTCTCAAACTCCGAATAAAAAAAGGGTTCCACAAAAGTTCAAGTTTTTTTTTAATTTCCCGCATTGCATAATTTTGTATATATATTTGGAAGTGAAAAGCTTTTATCCGATTCCACTGTATCGGCTATTTCTCCATTAACATAAAATCTACTTAATACACAAAATGGCTTTCAAATGAATGTTTCAAAAGTGTGTGTCCCAGATTAATTCAGCACCTAGCCAGGAAACTTATGCGGAATAAATCACTTTAGTCCCTTTCACGTTCCACCTTGAATCCGGGGAGCTCCAGATCTCCGTGTAGCCGTGAAAACGTTCTATTCGAGCACGATTTCAACATAAATCCTGAGAGAAGGTTGAGCTTGTGCAGTTTTTTTCGGGAGATGCTTATTTTGAGATTCGTTTGTATAAAATTGTTTTTTATCGTCACCTTTTGCGTAATAATGTTGCAGGTATTTTTGGGGGCTGTATCCAAATTAACTTTTTCCATATATCCAAAAACATAATAAATAAGGACTGAGTGAAATAAGAAATAGGTGAAAACAAAATTAAATTGGGAATAATGAGAAGACATTTTTATAATGAAAATAATGAAACCATTTGAACAATTTTAAAGACAAGATCGACACCGACAACGACGTTGACATGAAAGGTGGTCATGTCTTAGATGCAGCATTAATTTTTGTTCTCAATAAGTTTGTATCACTCCTGAGCGTTCCTTTCACTTGTGTTATCAAACAACGAAGTTACTTGCGACTACTATTCGCGTTAAAAATGGGTTAAGTCCTGATAAGCTCTTAACTGTTGGTTGTGACGGCATTGCAACAAATACCGGAGAAAATGTCAAGAATATCAGAGCTAAGGTGAACTGTCTAGCAGTCTACAAGTATTGGAAACCCATTGGCAAAAGTTCTACTAAATTGTGTAATTGAGAGCAATTACATATACCCAGCAATAAATGCACTGTAGTGATCTGAGTACATTACCAGAAGAATATGTCGTGCAATTTCCTATGATTTCCTATGATTTCCTGGATCTGAGAAGTCGTAATCCAGTCGTAGACTGACAGCCAGGCTCTGCTAAAAGATGTCAGTAATCCAACAAATAGGTCTAGACTGATGGAAAACTGAAAAGAATCCTTCGACAGGCTGGCAAGTGTCTCTAATATGGGTGCCGGCACATGAGGGGATTGCAAGTAATGAAATGGAGGACTGGTTAGTTGAAGGAGGTACTAAAGAAGACTTCATAGGTCCAGAACCGTTTAGCGGAATCATAAAAGAGGGCATGAGAGGGAAAATCGAGAACTGGCTAGATAGGGGAGACCAACTCAATTTGAGGTCGAAGCAAAGCTACCTGTATACAAAGAGCTCACTGAACAAGTAAGACAAGGAGACCTGGTGACTAGACACTGCACCCTTAGATAACATATGCACAAAATGGAAAAGTTAGTGAACCTTTGCGCAGGAAATGTGAACTCTATGATGAAACACCCACTCACATACTCTGCTTCTGTGAAAATTAACAAAAACTCAGAGGGAATCACTTTGGAGAGGAAATAATACAACCATCACAACTACTGAATATCCCTTCAGTTCAACTAGAAGTCACGAACCTTCTTGAATAGAAATATAGATCACAATGGTAACTGGAGGGAAAAATCGGTTCAAGTGATTTAATGGAAAAGCAGCTAACAAAATATCATAACTTCAGATTACAAAGGTAATTCTATCTGCATATTCAAAAATTGTGGCCGAATACAGTTTTGTTGCAGATAAAGAAACAGCCTCAGTGTTCAAATGGAGCAAAGCATGTGTTGAGATGATAACATCAACTTCTTGTTTGTGATGACCTCGAGATCATTATTGATTTTATTATCAAGAGAAATGCTCGAGAAAAAGGTTTTTACAGCTTTAGCTCATGGCATATTGAAGAACTCGCTTAAGGAAGAGCTTTGAAGTCTACAGAAAAAGTTTCTGTTTCTACCAAAGAAAGTTCCATACTGGAGGATTGTTTTTCATTCACTTCTCTCCTCCATTTGGGAAATGAGCTGAGTGGACTGTATATTTTTCCTGAAGCTGGTTTGGTTGTTCACTTACTTTCTATACCAGCGGCCTCCATTACAGGCTTAGTAGCGGAGGAAGAGGTTTGTGTTTTTATTGTAGATGGTTCTACGATAAGTTGTAATGGAACCTCAATTCATTTAATATTAAAAAATAGTCGGGGACTTAAAATATATTTTATTTGTCAAACTTGACAGACAACCAACTTACTAACTAACTTTTCGTTTCTATAGCGACGGCTACGTTATAGTGAGCTTAAGAAATAATTATAACTTCTCACTTACTGGAACATGGTAGATTTTTTAGTTACTTATTACAAACTTGCTTCGGACATGAGAAAAGGGGGTAGGGTGAATGCATGCAAGTTCGAATACAAAATGGTTTGTTTTCGAACACATACTTTACAGCTGTACTCCAATACCCCAGACAATATTGACGTTATGTTTTTGCTAGTGTTTGAAATCACCAACCGATCAGATTTGAAATTCTTCTGGCATCGTGAGACGGTGGAGCGATCTGTTGAGATGGTGACCAAGGCTTTGATGTCGGTGTTTGGTGGACATAGAGGTACTGCATATAGAGGCAACAAGCCATAGGGCGCTCTATAAGTGGAAATGTCCGTCTGAATTCCAGTAAGAGAGAAGGAGACAGACGATCAAAGGTTTTTCTGCCGCTATTAGAGAAAGACAGCATAAACCCCCTACTTTCTATCTCTCTCGTATATGCTGACGGGTTCAAAGCTGGCTGGTTGCCTCTATTCGTAGTAACTCTATGTTGGTAAATCAGCTAGGTTTGGTTCCATCGGTCAAAACAGCAAAAGACTAAGAAGTGAGGTCATGACTCAATTTTGGTAATCATTGGCATACATTTTAATTTTGTAAGCTATTGCTACTTACATCGTAGTTATTCCTCGCATGTGGGTATATGGGTTTATCAACACTATTCCAGTTTATCATAACAATTTTCCAATTTAACGGCTCTAAGGTCCACCAAGATATACAGATTCTGTAAATAATTATGTTTCGCATAGTCATTCTGTGAGTGGGAGCGATGAAGCTAGAGAATAACAAAGAGTCAATGTCTAGCAAAGCGGGCGTTTCGTGGAAGAGATTCTGCCTCGGACATATATAATTTGATATATAGTACTCACTGCTGCTCCTATGTGAGACTCTACATACGGTAGATAAATATTGGCCGAACCTGTAAATGCTCGAACCAGTATCCTCTATGTCACCCTTTCTCTGCTATTGTGTTTGTCTTTTCACTGCACAAATTACCTTTGCCACTTTATTATGGTCTACCCGAGTTAAGAGTCTCAGTATGCAGCCCCACCCAAATCTAAGGGGTCCATTCACACTTGTCAATCGCGTTTCAGTTCCGTTCCGTCAAAACAGTTTTAACATAATATACCGTTGGGGCCAATATGCAACATTATCTTACCGGCGCCAACTTGCAACCTCCCGGTAAACGGTAACCGGTGTTCTCCCTGCTTTGACTCAAGAGCGGCAGAAAAAGATCATCACCGGCTCGTAGAACTCTTAATAGGTAATGGTATATCCCAGGGTTGGATCTTTGCCCACATTAGGATTTTTTGGAACATCATACAAGGAAGAAGGCTGGTACAGAAACGATAACTTGGGCGCCAACTTATTTTTTATTATCCTCTTAACATTGATGAAGTCAAAGAAGTTATGTCATATTAAAATGATTATACTTTCATGCACCTGGAGAGTCAACTCCAAATTTCCGAAACACAAAACTTTTTAGTAGTCAAGCATAATTATGATATATTAGCGGTCCAGACACGAAGTTTTATCACATTTTTCTGAGTGAGCATTCATAGAAGATTTTTAACACATCTTTTCTGCTATACAGTTAGTGGAAGACTTTTTCAACACAACTCCGCTACACGGTTAATAGAAGACTCTTAACACATCTCTGCTGGACAGTAGAAAACTCCTCAAAAAATAGCACCAGAAAACAAAATTGCCGGTTATAAACAACCCTGATTTGCTGAATTCTAGACTGGAGGTGGGGCAAATAATTAACGGACAAATTCTTTAAAAGTGGTTAAAATGAACACGTATCCCACATCAAACAGAGAAGCAGCATAGAAACAACAACAGAAAAGGCCATAAATCTTGGAACAAAGGGTAGGGACGTGTGCAATTGGAAAACAATCTTGTTTTCATTTTTACATATTTTTTAGAATGGCGGAACGTAGAAAATGGGCTTTTGGATAGATATTCTATCGTTATACAGTATCGGGTACGTTTAAAACAAATATCGTTGCCTTCAATCCGAACCGACATATTTAAACACGTCCGACGCTGTCACGGTTCAATGTCCATTCAGTAATAATTCAAATTCGTCGCCAACGGATGTTTTGACTGATGTGTTTTCGTGAAAAATTTGTTGTTTTCAACATAAAAATAAAATATCCACTTCCATATGATTTATCGCATTCCAAATATATGGACTCGGGATTCAAAAATAATATTTGGGAGAGGATTGCAGAAGAAATAAAACTAATAAAGGGTGAGTTATTTTTATGGCATCTATTCGGCGTAGATATGTATGGTGTATTACAATATGGGTAGCACTCAGTTGTTTTGTTTTTGATAACTTCCAGCGATTGAAACAAAATATTGTGCGAACAAATCTGATTAATATACCAGGATTATCGTGTGGGAATCGATTTTCAATTTCATATGGGAGGTGATTAGGATTTCAGAGGTGCCTGACAGTTGAACTGATAAGGATATTTCGTCCTCTATACTCCGAGGCGAAGCCGAGGACATCATGGCGCGTAGTTCAGGGCTTAAACTTTCTGCCTGTGTGGTGTATACTATTTATCTTTGTTCACGGCTGGTACGTACTGGATATTTCTTTTGGGAGGCAGAAGATTCAAGTACTGCAAGCGTCAAACATAATGGCGAGCGATCACGCAGATAGACTAAATATATATATAGACTAAATTACTATTGGATTACTATTAGATTACGATAAGCCCCTTGCCGGTCAATCTCGTACAAAAATTATTCAGACAATGCCAAACGCCAACAGAATTGGAGGACAACTAGTGATACGTCTCTGTACAGAGCATTGATATGTCTTGCAAAAGCTGTAGTGGTAGGTAAAATTGAAAATGAGTTAGTGCGCATGGGGGCGGGCTCGCCATCACGTTTGGCACATGCAGTACGTACAAAGATAACAGAATGAAAATATAAGATATTTCACTTGTTCGAATTTATCGAGTAAAGCACCGATGCCGCTGGTGACTGTCTGGTGACTTGGAGGTTGGCGCTATGGTGCAGTACGTCGCTACGTCCTCACTTGCATTTAATTTGGCATATTTTACGGGACGTCGCCCGTCGAGCGCTGTTATTTTCGAACGGTGTTTATAATTGTTTGTCCGTGTTTTATGTTTATGTTGTATAGATTTTTTAACTTATTAAATTATCATTGAAATATAAGCAGAAAATCATGTTAATATTTTTCTCCTCGATAGCAAAGCTTAAACACTGAATATTTTGTAATATTTGTTGATACAAAATAACGGAAAAAAATTAAAATAATTCATTTTTATAATAATAATATTATATAAACAAGTACATTAAGCAAGAACACACAAAATATTAAATATTATGATAAAGAATCCTTTCAATTCAAATATATATTTCTCAAATTATCCCTGTATAGCTTAAAATAAAATAAGCTTTTCGAACTTCTCTGGTACTTACCGGTCTCGTTATTGACAACAAAAGCGAGTTGTAAACATGATTTATGAGAGCGGCGTCCGTTTGGGACAGCAACTTGAATCAAACCGCCCCAGAGTGAAACATCTTATATTTTTATTCTGTAATCTCTGGTACGTACTTTCGGTCGTAAATGAAGGATAAATTGTTGCTCAGCATGAGAAGTTAATATAGTACCAACGATTCAACAATATTTATTCAGCTTCAGTTTAATGAAGATCATAACATTCTCTGGACATCAAATCAAATGGCAAGGTTGTATGTAATCCAATCCCCACACCACAACCTTCGTCTTCCAAATTGTTTTCTCTTTAAGCTTTGTAATTCATTATCTATTTCATTAATGTTCACCAGACCTTCTAGCATGCGTTAAGGAAAAGCTCTATTCTTGGGAATTCATTATTTCAAAAATTTATTTTCCTGTGCTTCTATCGAAATTCCCTAATGGAAAAGATTCCCATTTGAAACACATTTATTCTCGGCTTGAGAAGACAACGAACAATTCAAGAATTGTTCAGTGTTAAGAAGGAGGAGTATGAAATGTATTGGATTCACTTGAATTACCGGATAAAATATTCCTTAGTCGCAAACAACACAATACGTACGGTATAATTATTGAAATTGTGATAATAATTTTGATAGTAAAGGGAAAACAAAACAAACTTCAATATATGGTTTTGGATACTGTTACTCTGGATCAAATAATATAATAAATGTGTGATGCCTTTTAACATTAATTCATTCGAAATTAATTACAAAACATGAAATTCAATGTATATACACTGTGTTATCTATGAGATGCGACATAGGAATTCCTGTACAAAACTGTCAAACGCGAGATTTTTTACTAAATAGCGTTCATAAGATACAATAACAGATTTGGAAAGGTCGTTGGAAAATAAGTTCAAATGCACTTTCAATTTTCCTAAATTCGCTCTGGTTTGATAAAAAAATGTATGATTATATTTGAAAAAGTAGCACAGAACTTTCAAAACACTTTCAAATACTGATAACACCACAGCAGTGAATCGAACCGCGATACTTTCAAATTACCCGTTCTTCTGCCCGTCTGGCCACCGTACACTAAGTACCGACTACGCTATCTCTATCGCATCTTATAAATAACACAGTGTATATAGCTTTGGACCAGACGAGAGAAGTGACATATGACATATGCTTAGAAGTTTAGTGTATTATGATAAATACATAAATAATAAAATTCCATTTAAGTTATCATTCTTTCATCATTGAGAAATTTTTATGAGAGGTAATTTTGAAATATGATTTTGGGTTTGGACACAAAACAGTCATTGAACCTCGTTATCTATCCTTGGAATAAGTTTAAACTACCATTGTGCACCAATTTGCTGAAGGTAGTTATATTGAGTTTTAATATCTATAATTTAAATAACTTGCATGAACATAACATAAAGTTGTAATGTTTAATGTACTCAACACGTGAGCATTGAACGATATTAACAATATTGTGTAGCATCAACAGTTAACAATTCCCTCTGGTCCGATTAGGATAATTGACATTGCTATTGGTATCACGAGAAATGACCAATCCATCAATGTTTAACCGTGAGCATATTGATTAAACGACAAAATATATTGAATAAGCTGCTACTGTGAGCAGATATTATATTAGATGTCGAAGATAAAAGTTATAAAGTATTTGAAAATAACTTTTTCTACGACCGTTCGTTTTAACCTACTTTCCCACACGCATTTTAGTTTTGAAAGTGTCACTTTCCCGCACTAGTGCGGGAAAGTAAAATTATGCAAATTTTGACCTTATTAGATAGTTTTTCACTTCAGAAGTTATAACTATTGTTACAACAGGTGAATAAATAGTCCATCAAATAAAATCTACATCTCTTCTAGCTTTTTGTTGCATCTTTAATTTTTTGTAAATATAAAATAATGAAGATATTTTGATATAACCCTTGACATTCTCTGTAGTGTCATAAGACAAATATCAAACCACCCGGGCTTAATATAAGGAAAATATATCAAATAAAATTCTTCCATCTACAAATGACTTAAAACCGTTGCCGTCACCTTCATCGTCATCTTTATGTAACCTGCCTCCGATGCCATCCTCATCAACATCACCTACTTACCAGTTAACACCAAACAACTCCACTGGACCGGCAATTTTAAGTAATTTACAGAGAA
>CAJUYG010001258.1:0-11612 GCA_910591675.1 Galerucella calmariensis
ACTGACGCCAAACGTATACAGGTGGTGACCGTTACCGAATAATAGGGAAGGGTGGGGTGAGAATTCTTTGTTTCAATTGCCACATAATTTGTAGGCTAATGTGATTTCTTACGGGTGAAGAAATATGTGATTTGTAGCAAATAAGTTTTTTTTCTCGTAACAATAAATGTACAATTATACTGAAATACTTATTTTTTAGGTAGATCTTATTTGAGGCTTATTTAAAAAATGTAAATTTCTGTCAAAACTTTCAAATGATTTACTATGAATATTTGATTTACCATTTACCCATTGGAATAATGGTACAAGATCCTGGCAAAGCGAAGTATAATAAGTTGCCACTTAGTAGAACATGTGCCTAGTTTCAGTTACTAAGAATATCGACACACTTGCTTTTTTAAAATTGGGTGTTTCTGTTCCAAATAACAAGACACCGGGTGGTAACAGCCACTTGCTAATAATCCTTTGCAGTGGCAGGAGCTCATATAGTCACAAATCAAGGGTGTACGCAGAAACTTTTAGTGCAGAAAATTGAATTTCCAAGTCTAATAATGATGTTGCGATCCTTTCTCATTCCGCAACTATATGCTGCATTGATTTTTTTAGATATAATTATTGTTCATTATGTTTTCTGCTTCTGTAATACATATTCAGGCTAGTCTTTGAACGATGGAGAGGCTGCTTTCCGTTGACAATAGACAAGTGCTTCGTAAGTGGAGATTGGCCTCACTATGCTAACTGTACACTGCTTCTGTACACTAGCAGAGATATTTTTCCTTTGTGTGTTAACTCATTTTTGTGTTTTTTTGACAGGAGCTTACTTTTTACATACCTCACTTTTTGTCTTTATTTAAAGACGTATCCATCAAGTTTAGCTGTTTTAAGGTTTCCATTCAAATATCTTTTAATCAGTATTTTCGAGTCACACTGTATACTATATCATCTTTTTCAATTTTTAAGCGTTTGCACACATTTATATCAGATGAGTTTTTTGTATTTTGTTGATGACACTGTATATCAAAAATAAAAGGTTAATGGCATAAACATCCACTTGTTTTTGTCTTGAACACTCCATTTGGATTTGTGATGGGATTGTTAAAATGAGAGTTAGTCGTGCAAGAATGGCAGGAACTTCTACTGCCACTGACAATCATTGAAATAAAGCCTCGTTATTACCGTCGTAATAGGCACTAGTTGGAAGTTTCGGGGTTTATCAACGATATATGCTCATATTACAATATACTTGAACAGCCAGATACGATGCAGCAGTCTCAGTTATCACAAACATCCTGAAGTTGATATTTAATATTGACATTGTAGGGACAATGACCTATTTGTGACATTTTCAATAAATTAAATTCATATTTTCACTTAAAATCTATTTATTGTCGGGGAAAACCAACGAGATGTATTTAATTAATCATCAAAAACAATAAATTGATTATATTACATGACAACTATAAAATTTGGAATAATTATATGAAGACCTAACAACAATAAAATACAAAATCATTCCTCCACAAAGTTTTCAATACCTTTGTGCTCAAAATTACAATTTTGGTTCATTTATTACCTTCTCACATTTAGTGGTCTGTTATTATTTTACTACATTATATTTTCGGTTGTTTTAGGATGTTAAGGGTAGCCTTACTGATATTGGAAGGATATTTCTTAAAATGAGGAAAGCATATATATTTTTGAATGGTTTTCTGTACTCAGTTCCTACCAAAATGTGTTGGAGGACACACTTTTTGGTCTTCATTGTCTACCAGTAAACAACGGATGATAGTTAGACTTTGATTAGTTCTTACAATTATTTAACATGCCACCGTTTTGTAGTGTAGGGGAACAAGAGTCCTTTAGTGAATCTCAATAAGTGTATTTCTAAAGGAAATGATTTATTTGGTTGTCCTCTAGCACTGAAAAAAAAACATGGTTGAGTTAGTTTGGGTTAAGTTGGGTTGGGTGAGCATTTTAATTTTCATTGCGTTTGCCATGTTTCCCCACGTAGCCGCCGCTAAATTGGGGAAAAGTTTAGAGTAGCTGTGTAGTGTAAGGGTAGTCCCAGCTACTATTATTACCACTACATTTTATTGCTTCGACGTGGCAATATTGTAGCAGCTACAGAATTCTCCATTACCCACCGGAACAATGGTATAGGATATTGGTATAACCAACAACGCTCTGCTATCTTCTGCATGGCAACGCTAAGCCTTGGTTTTTCAACAAGTATAATAAGTCGTGCCCTTCAACCCACCTCAGGATAATATTGTTATCTGCCGAGGCGTCAGCTAAATCTTGGTGGCGCTCTAATACTAGCCTCGATATAACACGTTGTCTGTTCAAGGCTAATAGGGCTTGTCTACAATCAGTGCAGATTGTTATGTTTTTGCCAGAAATTAATCCTCTTCTGGTTAGTTCTTTTGTGGCAATTGAGATACCAGCCAGTTTTGTTTGAACCACGCTGGTATTGTTTCCCATTCCCCACTTAATATTTAGGCTTAGTGCTCTCGAGTAAACTCCACATCCTGAGCCTTCTTTTATTTTTGAACTATCTGTATATATGCGTATTGCATTTGCAGCATCTGGCTCTGTGTTGTTTTATTTGTATTATGTGAGGTTTGTTAAACAAAAACCTGGGTTCAATTGCATCATTGGCTGCCTGCAGCAGAGGTAGCGTAGTAAGCGCTTCCTGCCATAGGCCTAACCTCAATTGGCCCACTCCCACTTCGGGGTTTACACCAGCCGTGCGCAATCGTACCATGTCCATTAACGCAACCTCCTTGGCGTACAGTTCCAGAGGGGTCAGACCAGTAATTAGTTCCATTGCTGCGGTTGGTGCTGTTCTCATGGCTCCTGCGATGTTTAAGCAAGCCATTCGCTGTATTTGATATACTTTTTGGATGGCCGTTGCTTGTAGAACCTTCGGTCCCCATGCAATTGCTCCATACGTTAACATGGGTCTTATTATTGCAGTGTAGATCCAGGTGACCACACGGGGAGACAGACCCCATGTGCGTCCCACTGTCCTCCGACACTGCTCATAAGCCACATACGCTCTTTTTGCTCTGCTGTGTGGATGAGTTCCATGTTAGTCTCCTTTCGAGGGTAATACCAAGGTATTTCACCTTTTCCGAAAAGTTTAGTTTGCTTTTGAAGATTTCGGGAGGTTTCAAACCCGATAAACCATCTCAGTCTTTCTGGGATTGATCGACAGTGAGTGTTCCTCACACCATGTTTCAATTAATTTAAGCCCATCCTGCGCTCTATCGCACAGTGTGTTCACAAATTTGCCAGTCTGCAAGATAACTATGTCATCTGCGTATGCAATTGTGTAGAATCCATTGTTGTTGAGGTGATTAATCAGGGTGCCTAGGACTATGTTCCACAGAAGGGGTGATAAGACTCCTTCTTGTGGACATCCTCTAATGACTAGTCCTCTTATTGTGATGTCTTCTACATTGATACTTATTGCTCTATTGGAGGGCATCTTGAGTATCCCTTCCCCTACTACCAGAGGTACAATCCTGGAGTAGAGTTGCTGGGTAATTGTTGGAAAGGCGAAACGTAAAAATGTATAGTAATTATTTGTTTTTTTTTTTGACGACAATCGATACGGATAATTTTATTATTGTTGTAAATTCTCTCATAGCAACCGGGTCAATAATTTAAATGATCTAAAAATTAATACCAAATGCCAATAATCATTAGTTTCATTATTAATATGAATGAGCAATCAGTGTTACTATCATTGAAAGGTCACTACCATAACTCTAAACAATAAAACTACTGGTGCTTGATTAACAATCATGTGACGTCAAATGTCAATTAAGAGAATTACAAATTAATTGTATTGTCACAAAAAATCCCACTCAAATAATTTCTGATAATTATGCATACAAATGAGAATTAAGGTGCGTTGGACGACAAAGGTCGTGAATATTAATTGTAACATATACATAGAGCTTGGAATAATTTTGTAAATTTTGACAATACAAATGATTTTCGAATCAAGCTTTGTTGAATTCCTTCTACAATTAAGTTTCTCTTCAGTTCCCTCAATCAGATGTAGTCGAGAATGTATCCAAAAACCATATAATTGATGCTATATTATACAAACAATTATCAATTAAACACAATCAGTCGTAGAATTTTGCTTTAATCACTATCAAAGGCGTTCAATAATAATATTTTCAAAGGATACTGAATAAATAATTTTCCAAAAAAAAACACTAACAAATCTTGATAAAAATTGGAACTTTTATGGAACTGAAAAAAGGCAATTTGACAGAAAAACCCGAGATACATTACACAAAATTGTAAGCCAACTCGAATAGTGAGAAGTTCTTAAATCTTATCACTTTTCTTATTTTCAGTTTCTCTAAGATTCATTTACAAACAAAAATGATCTCCTACGAAGCCTTTTTCGCGATCCTACTGACAGGTTATAACTCCAACTGTCAGCGACTTATTCTTCAGTTGCTGAACAAAGTTTTGTAAAAGTTGGACAATAATTGATATCGTGACGAAGTCAACAAGGTGCCTACAGTCTCCTAGCTATTAGTGTGAAAAACTGGTTATCAGTATCAATGGAAAAAATTTGTTTATTATTACAATAAATAGGTACCCTCTTTGGGGCCGCTACTGATTCAACCCTGCCAACTAGTTTAATCACAGTCGTGTAGACTTCAGTCAGCTGACAATCAGCAAGTTCTGCATAATTTCATCGTGGACTCTAATAACGCAGCAGTTGGTAATTAATATCAATTAGACGACTATTCTTCGTCTTTAAATTGATGTTAATTGTATAATACTATCATTTATTTATACAGTTGCCACGTTTAATTGTGACAATCAAGAAGAAATTTTGAATATTATATATCTATGTCTGATATATGGTCTTCTAATCGAGCGTATTTTATGTTACAATGTGGTTGATATGCCGTGAGATCTTTTTAATAACGTTTTACTTACCGGGGTCTGTCGTATGGATATGGATATTTTAGCTGATAAATTCAGTAACAGAATTATTTATATAAGTGTTTTAAATGAAATGCCTTGTATATTATTAAATTTTCGGATCTTATGTAAAATACCAGAAAATCTGAAAGATGCCTCGATCTTCTGGAGAATACTTTTGAGTCCTTAATTGTTCATTAACAAGAGAATTTGCAGAGAGACAATGGTAATCCATATCTATATTAAAATTTTACAGTAAGACTGGTTGGACAATAATTATCCAAATAAATGCATTCGAAGCATAAGTCCTATTGAGTGGTTCTCTACGTCACTTAACCTATCACCAACTGATTTATCGTGGGATTACCTCACTTGTTTATGAAATTCAGCCAACGATGCAAGGCCGGAAAGTAGAGTTTTTCAGGTCGAGACAAGCAGATTCCAGGGCGAGCCGTAGGCAGAGTCCTGGAAGCTTGGTGAGTCCTGAAAAACACTTATTTTCGGGTGCGTGACGTACAATATTTTTTTTTAAGACGGACACTTCGATATACAATAAATTCTTTTTTTTACTTTTTATAACAAAGTGATTGAAAAAAATTAGAACCAGATAAAATAATAAGTTTGACATAAACGACAAATTAAAAATCAACGAACTGTTATCACTCGACAATATATTGAAACGTTGTTCCCATAGTAAGGAAATCAAGGTAGATTGTATTATTGGAAAAATGAAAACAAAATGGACGTCAGGGACCGGCAATAGTATATTACGTAACGAGTGCGGAAAGTGACATTTTTCACACGAGTGGGAAGTATTGTCAAGCCGAGTGAGACACTCCTACGAGTGTGAAAAATCACTTTCGCACAAGTAATGTACACTATTTTTCCTACGACCATGCGATAATTGTAACACATATTGTTTAATGTAATGGTTTTTTGAAAATAATGTTGACATGTTGATATTTTGGGGACCTAATGTTGACAGGCCTCTAGTGAAACATTCTTTTAACAGAGTGTGCTCGCAAAAGTTAATCAACTGATCGTTGAAAACGTCCAGTTATGACAAGTGACATATCGTTGAAAAAAACCAGCGCACATAACTTTACCTTTACATAATACTATAGCAATGTTGTGATTGGTTTGAAATTTCCTCAAGTTATGAGCGAAACTAGGTGAAGTTGACAAGGCACTAATTTAAGCTCTAAAGCGTCTATATGTGCTTCAAACGTTACTCATTTTTATCATTTTGAACATTTGTATAGTCTAAATTTGGTGGTCCTAAACCACTCTGGAGCCTAAATTTAACGCTAGACAGGTGACTGATGACAGGTGGCGGATGACGTTCTGCCAAAATATTTAATCTATATCTGAATCCATTCCCTCCCGAGACTAGCGCCCGCTCCTTTTAGTCAAATCAAATATCTCAAAAGACTGGTAGTTCCTTGATTTCTATATCTTGAAGGAACTCCAGGTTATCCAAAAGTCCATGGACCAGATTCTTCACCCAGGGGGGTACAGCTTGCTGAGACAACTATACGAAGTAAACAAGGAAGATAGAATGACACAGTATTTTCATGATGAAACATTTTATAATTATTATGCTTTATTGTATAAATGTAGGTTGTTAACACCGAAAAAACAGTTATATTAGAAGTGAGTAGAAACGATGGGCAACATTGTAATATTCGTGTTGTTATTTAAATTTTACATTCAACAGCTTTGAACAACGATATCGATCTTTATCATGAGTCAACATAAACACAAAAAGAACGTATAAAAATTCTTTTAAATAAGTAGGTACAGAGCAATGTAAACTAATTCATTCATATATGTAAATTTTATTAGTCTAACATCTCTGTTATACACTGCAGGTTCTTTTTAGTGTGTGCCTACACGAAAATTCTATTAACAAAAGTATTCAAATTGTATTTAATTTTTACGTATGCTTACCTCACTTATATCTAGCAATACTTCGTTTTAATTAATAAGTATCCTATACAGCATTGGAACAGTAACAATCCAGTCCAAACTCTCAGCTTCACTTTTTATTGTCTCTATCAAGGCATTGAAAGGCATTCTAAAATATTTATTCTCATACTTTTAATTGATGAAGCCTGATTCATTGGCTATTCAAATGGATAAGATCGTTAAGAAATAGACAACACTGAGTAAACAAGTATGTGTGGGACATTTCCAATTGTGAAGGGTGAACATTAGTGAAGGAACTATTGCAGACGATGCTGATAATATTCATGCTGTTTTTTTATTTAAGCTTATTTTTGTAAATGATTATTCTTGATCCAGTGCTCCTAGGAGAGACTTTTTTAACAAGCTATTTTGTCGTTTCTTTGAAATTGAAAAAAAGATGAGTTGACGTGTACTAAACGCAAATGCTGATTGGCGGAATTCATATACATTTTAGGATGTATATGAAATCATATCCGATCAGTTAACCGATATGGCCTACATTTCCGTTCTATAAATTGTGCAGAAACTGGACAATATACATGTGGATGTAGAAAAAATGGATATTCAAAGGGACTGATCAGATTGCCGCCGATTTCACTCAGCTTTTTTGATCCAACTGATAACGACATTTGACAGTTCTGTCTTTATTTATATTCAGTTTTATTTATAGTCCATACTTGTTTTTTATTGTTGATCATAAATAGAGTTCCAAATGGAATCTTATTTTTGTAAATATTTGTACATCAAGTTTTAAATACCTCGCCGAACAATATTATGGTATTTTTCTATATAAAACCTTAAATAAAAAATAACTTAAACGTATAATTGCATCGGGACGTGGACCCAACAATTTCAGACGGAAGCAACAGAGAACCTCCCTCTATCCCAAAGAAGTCTCTTGCCTATTGCAATTTCCAAACTTTTGATAGAAGTCAAGTGGGTTTTTTACTAAAATTGCTTCGACATACCTACAACTTGTTTCAATCCTTAGGAGCAAGAAGAAAAAGATTGGAGAAAGTTTAGGAGAAGTGTGAGCCTCGGAATGAAAAAGATATCAGCGAGGATCTTCACACCTGCTGTAAGGAAGCAGATTTTGACAGTAAGGAACAACAGATTGAAAAATACTATGGTTTGGAAATGGACCAGTATCCCATAAGATAATGTAGGCATCATTATTTCTAATGGAAGTCGTATTCATCATCGAGTTTCATGTGAAAAACAATTAGTTCCTAATTGGCTGGTTGAGATGACTTTTCTTTTCGCATATTTTCGGGGGCGTTAGTTGCTTCTATCCACTGAACCAATAATTTTATGAGGAACCAGAAGAAAATTAATTCTAATAATAAGTATTCACCTTATAGAAATAAGATCGAGTAAAATACTCGATCCAAGCACTAGGTGAGTTTTTACAAAAATGCTAGTAGAAAACGAACTGTGCTATCATGTAAAACACATTAGGTAATAATTGAACCTGACATATTTCCGTTTCGCGCATGCTGTTTACAATATTCTTATAAACATTCAAAACGAAAAAAAACGTACTTTCTTAGTTTTTCATTGATAACACGAATTCTTATTATAGGTAATCGTAATGATGTCCAAAGGCGAATTATTGTAGTTACATCCTCGTTGTTTTTTAGGTTATATCGTTGAAGGTTCGTAGAAAACAACTCCTTTGTATGGACTTTATGTGCGCGAACAATATTTACCATTGGATAATTACTTTTGTTGTAATTGCAATTTTCTAATGCCATGTATGCGTTATTGACAGCCAGATTCTGAGCTTGAAACGGCCTAAAAAGATACAGATAAATAGAGCAACACAACGTATATTTTCAATTTGTTATCAAATGATGCGAAGAAGTTTGAAAATGGTGGGGAATACTACCAAAAATGACATCAAGCGATAGAACTAGTGGAGTAGGTGAAGTGGAGAGCGAGGAGAGACATACATATACTATACGAGTATACGAGCCCGTAGAGCTCAGTAAGGAGTTCTTGGTAGTTTTTGTCCTACTTCTCAGCAATTGATCTTAAATTGAAAATAAAAATGTTGTTACTCCATATCTGTATGTTTCGAAACCGTTTCTAAATTCAAAATCGGTCTATCTATAATGCATCCAGACCAACTTCAAAATATTGCATTAGAAAATTTTAATCACAGTTGCAGCAAAAGTAATTATTGTCCCATCCTGCAACTAGTAGTTATATATTTTCCAAAAAAAATGTTACTCCAAATCACCAATGTTAATCAATTAACAAATGCGAGTACTCCCAACTGTCGACACTTGTAAATTTTTGATTAATAGCAGGTAATTGTACTCCCTTTCATTCAAGATTTATAATTTTGTATTCGAATATTGTTATATCACATCTATTTTTTCCAAAGATTAGTATTTTTTAATTTAAAGAATCAACTTTAACAATAACTTATGATGAAGTAATTTTATCAAGTACTTTTTTTAGTCTGATTATGGTATTAACCCAACCTAGTTTCTAATCTTTTGATTTGAAGTAATTATATTGAATGTGTTTTTTTGAACCTTCATTGGATTCTAGCCACATATGAGGAATGGATGAACTGTTAGATTTATTTCAAACTCAACCAAACTTATGGAAATAACAGTTTTGAAATATTCCAGACGAATACTGCGTATTATGAACTACTGCAGAAAAGTATTTGCATTATTTGGTTCTCATATAAATATGTTTCAAATTTCCATTCGTATAAATATCGCGATGACAAGTGAATATACATTAAAAATAAAAATAATTGTTCAGTTTTGTTTTCATTCATACTGATTACATATTCTACGGGAGTGTCCATGAGCTACGAGGCAGTCCCCAAGTAATACCAGTTGGAAGCTCAAGCTTATAGGTGAATGTCACGTCAAAAAGTACCGCGTTTACCTAAGTCACGTTAATAAATTACCTAACAAGGTTCAACTCATTCGCTTTATGATTGCTTATCATATTTATGCAATTAAAACAAAGCGTTTGGTGAATCGGTATTCATCCGGCGTTTGTGATAGACGATAAGTAGTTTTTTTTTTAAATAACAAGGTTGGTTGATGATAATAATATATTCAAACATTGTAGATGTATCAACTATTTTACTAAACAATGGTATAAATCTTGTTGAGTAGAACAAACGTAACTTATTCAGGCGGTACTGTTTAGTAGGACCAATCTACCTGATCGAATAATTTCCGTCATTAATCATTAACTATTATATTTTATTTTTAAATGCAACATATCGTTCACTTCACATTAGGGTTGCCTATATCTAACTCTGATAGTTTCCGAGAAATTTTGAATTTGTTTTTTAATATTCAATTATTTGCTGACATCTAGTTACCAATGACATGATATACTATGATGAAAAGTTTTTAAAAATTAAAAATTTGCTATTTTGATAGGAAGTGCTTTGTTGTATGATTTATTATTGATAAATTAATGGTCTCTTAAATCAGAATTTTATTAAGGGTAAGTACACTATTTTTGGGCATACAGTTACAATAAGCTTTAAAATTATAAAAAAATAACTAGGTACTACTAGGTGTTCAAAGTGACGCCCATCTTGTTGGATACAAATTTGAACCCTTTTTTTTTAAAAGTTATTGTTCACTTTCTTTAATATTTCTGGTGTTACTGTTTGAAACGCTCTCCTTATCCTATCCATGTTCTCAGGAGTGGTTGGCTCTGTATTGTAGACAATACTTTTTATATAACCCCAAAGAAAATAGTCTAATAGCGTCAAGCATGGGAACCTTGCCGGCCAAAGATAAGGACCCCCTCGCCCAATCCATTTTTGTGGAAAAATATTGTTCAGGTAACGCCGGACAATTATATTGTAATCAACAGACGCACCATCTAACTGCAGCCACATTTTTTATCCTGTAGCTAGTGTAACTTCATCTAGAAGTTCGGGTAGTTTGTTACGTAAAAATTATATAAATGATTGAGTACCCTTGATAAAATTCTGATTTAACAGACCATTAATTTATCAATAATAAATCATACAACAAAGCACTTACTGTCAAAATAACAAATTTTAAATTTTTAAAAACTTTCCATCGGAGTATCCTGTCATAGGTAACAAGATGTCAGCAAATAATTGAACATTAAAAAACAAATTTAAAATTTCTCGGAAACTATCAGAGTTAGATATAGGCAACCCTAATACCAACTGAAAGGTAATAAATTCTCACGTTTAACAGACCCAACAGATACAGGGTATTCCATTTAAATTAAGCCAGAAATTTATGTATTTAATGGTTAGTGTTATACTGTCATATTAAAAACACCCTGTATATGCTAGCATACCAGTAAATATTGGAAACAAAATGTTAGAAGCTTCTAGTGAGATGGTGTAAAGCAAATGTGGTTATTCGTTTTTATTTTGAAGTTATTGTATTTTTTCGGAGGGTCTACAAATTATGTAAAATCGATTTATCCTGGAAACTGAACTAGATAGGTATAGGGAAATGTTAATGAACTTACATTATTTTTAATAGCACAATTCAAAAATGTAATTAAATACAGGTTGTTCCATTTAAAGGAACCTAACTTTGATATGGCACGCTTTTTTGGAGCACCCTGTATATTCCAAAATATTTTCAAATTATAGTCCTAAGTAATCTACTTAATTCTACGTCTTATTTTTTCTAATTATATCTGCCGTT
>CAJUYG010001258.1:11622-35590 GCA_910591675.1 Galerucella calmariensis
TTTCCATCACAATTAATATGGTTTCAATCTATTTCTTCGACGTATCGAAGGTATCTTATAAATTAATAGTTGTCTTTTACAAAAAGACAAAACACATAAGCCGTTTAGTGCCCAACCACCGGTCACGTATTGTTTTGCACCAATCAACTGTAAATCTTTCACCAAGCCATTAACCTCTCATATACATATAACGACATGATTACAGTTCCGGTTAATTACCGTATAATTTGATGAAAATTATCTTGTAACAGAATATTCTTATGTTATTTTAAACAATTACCAATTCTCTCGAGTGGAAAGAGTGCACTACACCGTGTACACTGTTGTTATAACGCAAAACTAAGTTTCTCGCTTCACGAATATCTTTAAAAAATCGTGGATGAGCTAAATATTTTTAAAAGCAGCACTGTTCGTACCTCCCCATTAAATTCAGAAATGCCCTAGTTTTATCGACTGCGGTAGGCCTTTGTAACGATAAAATTGCATCCTTTTTTTTGTAATTGTCCAACAGTGGTAGAAGACAAAATACAATAGTGTCTGCGAGAAATCGCCGGCTAGCACTAAATTAATAACAAACCCACCAGAGTGCGATACTATCTAGAGCTAATGTCCTCACACAATGAGGATCACAAACAAATAAAAAATATTCGATTTGAATCTGACCAAGACTATTTAGTACACCTACAGGTCTGATATTTCAAGAACGCACCTGTATGCGTTCACAGGGACGTATTTGACGTAATCCAAGACATTAAATACATTGACCGTGCACTAATCAAAAACTTGTGTTCTATTTGAATTGTTACTAATTGAAGATCACTCTACAGGGTGCGGCAGATAAACGGTCTATTAGAAATATCTAGAGAACTAAAGGTATCTGAATTATGAAAGTTGGCATGAAGGGGTTTTGAATAATGAGCTATTTAATGAAAATATTGCCGTAACCATTCTACTTCCGGTTATACCGGAAGTCGCACATAACTTTGTAATTTTTAATGGAAGACCCTGTATATTTTTAAATTTTAGGAATATTTACGTTATTCTGAATATTTTTTGTCAATACTTCCCTATACCTATCTTGAACCGTTTTTGAGTTGTAATGTTTTTTATATGAAAATGACACTTTTTTACCATGTAGAATACGTTGTCCACTATCGATATGTATTACTATTCCCTATACCTACAACTACTACAATTTCTTTCAAAATATGCCCTTTTACATTTAAAAACTACCTGCCAAATGTCAAATCAATTTATCCATCCATTTTAAAGTTATCGAATTAAAACATTCAAGTTTTCAAAACTTCAACACCCTGTATTTCGAAAAGTAGCTAGACCCCTTAATCGCGCAAAAAAAATTATGGAAATAATATAGTAAAAATTTATCCGAACAAATTCAAGTAGATCACTAGCACTGCGAATACCAGCTTTGCATAGAATTTCAATATAGCATCGGTGGTTCAGTGGTTAGAATGCTCGCATTGCACGCGGGCGGCCCGGGTTCGAATCCGGGCAGGAGCATATTTATTATTATGAATCGCTGCTTCGTAAACGAGAGAGAGACTAAGGAGGCACAAGCACGCAAAAGCAAGGCACATAACGAAGCAATGTAACATAACGTAGCGTAACGTAACGCGTAACGGTCAGATCTTTTGCGTCGTGACTCCTGGTCGCTCAAACATAACCTGGCGTGAAGAACTAAAGTTCCAAAACTGTAAAACGTTTGCTACACAACTGTTTCCAGTTTGGTCAGTTTAAAAGTAAAAGAGATAAGCCCAAGACCCATGTCGATAATGAGGATTTAGAAATAGACATCCTGGGATATTTTGCAGCTCATCCAAATTCATTCTTAAAAGAGTCTATAAATGTTTGAAAGTTGACACTTTGAACATTTGTTGAATTAACAAGCTAGTACCCTATTATCTTTGATAGTATCTGTATAATTGTTCAATGTTTAACCGAATGTTTAACTCAATAAATTAATACCACATAGCCTATAAGAAAATTAATTTTTTGTGACGGAAATGTATAAAGCTGATTTATTTGAAAACTGAAGGAGATAGGTATAGGGAATAGTAATACATATCGATAGTGGACAACGTATTCTTCAGAAATAAATAATCACATACAGGGTGTCCTATTTGAAAAAAAGGAATTACGCGAAGATTGTGGATTCCGTTTTTATTCCAATTTTGACAGCACCCTGTATAATAAAAAAGGTAACTTCACAGTGTAAACGATAAAGCGGTATGTGGTAAATAGTTCCTGAGAAATTTAAACTTTTATTCAAATTACATTAGAGGATATTGAATTTTATATACATGGTAAAAAAGTGTTATTTTCATATAAAAAACATTACAACTCAAAAACGGTTCAAAATAGGTATAGGGAAGTATTAATAAAAAATGTTTAGAATAACGTAAATATTCCTAAAATTTAAAAATATACAGGGTCTTCCATTGAAAATTACAAAGCTATGTGCGACTTCCGGTATAACCGGAAGTAGAATGGTGACGGCAATATTTTCATTGAATAGCTCATTATTCAAAACCCCTTAATGCCAATTTTCATATTCCAGATACGTTTAGTTCTCGAGATATCTCTAATTGACCGTTTATCTGCCGCACCCTGTATACTTAGGAAAAATTAACAATACATCTTTAAATTTGGCACCGTCATCTATCACTTTTGAAAGTTCTATAAAAATATACGTCTCTTCAACCTCAATTCTGTGAACCATCAAATTTTCATGTTTAAAATTTGGAAAACTGGACAATAATCTCGAAGTAAGCACTCACTCACTCACTCACTCACTCACTCTAGGCTGGATCAAGGGGCACAGTAAATCGAAAGGTAACCACATTGCCGACTCACTAGCCAGGAAAGCAGCCTTCCAGAAACTCTTGGGACCTGGCACTTTCATTGGTCTGTCGGCGTCGGCTATGATTGATCTAATAAAGGAACACTCCCTTGATAAGTTAAAGGGTAGATGGGACGATGCAGATGCAGGGACGTTGCAGGCTTGCCAAGGAACTGCTGCAGTATCCGGACAGCAAAGTACCAAAAAAATACGTGACTATGAACAGACAGAACCTTCGGACAGCCACGGGTATTCTGACCGGTGACTGCCACCTACGAAAACACCTCTACAGACTGGGTCTGTCTGACTCTTCACTCTGTAGAGGATGTGAACAGGAAGATGAGACTGTCGAACACATTCTTTGTGAATGTTCGACACTCTCTCAATTTAGGTTTTCTGTATTCGGCGAGTACAGGCTAACACAAGTCAGAATGAGGGAGCTTACTTCCGGCGACGTTATCGCCTACTTCAAACAAGTAGGCTGAACCTCAGAAGGATGCACAATGGGCCAATTGTGGCCTAAGTGCTGTGGGGGTCAACCACCCTTCAAATTCTCACGAGATACAAATAGCTATCACGTCATTATGAATGTCAGTATTGCATTGCATCATGTTCAAAGTTCAAGGTGTTTTGAATAAAATCGGATTGAATTTTAAAAATTAAATTTGAATGAAAAGTATCGAGAGTATTGATATCAACTTTGGCGCAAATCACTACCCCTTTTGAACCCCTTAAGGAGATAAATTTCAATAAAATACTATACACGTCAACCATTGATTATGCTAAAAAATTGAGTAGATTGAACCAAGGAATCACGTTGTTTAAGCTGATGTGATTCATTGGCAATAAATACATCAATCTGTGACAATCTAAACCAGTCTAAGCATCAGTTGTCAATAAACCGAGCTTGGGTGTTCCATACTGTTTCATACAACGCGTCCATAGTGCGCCCCTCAACAACAAAATTGACAACATAAATATCGAGAATGTGAAGCTCATTTAAAAACTTGATTTGAAAACACCAGAATTTGACGCAAATCAATATGTTTTGGTTGTCATATTTGTGAACAACTTAAAACCCAGTGAAATACCAGCAGATCATCTTCTACCACAAAAAAACACGTACAACATAAGTAGGTGGACAAATTTATTGATAAAACTCTATAATAACTTATTTTGACAATTTCTCACATGGTTGAAGCACCATAACATCAACAACTATATAATTATTTAGTTTCGGGTATTATTTTTCATACAACGTTTAATGGCTCGTCTTTTATTTCTGTTTGAAGCATTTTTAGCTTCTCTCGTAAGCAAACACGTTATAAGGATACATTCGATAATAATAGTTGCCGTTAAAATTATGGACAATATATGTAAAACCTTCATTTTGACAGTATCAATTGAAAAGTCACAAAACATCAAGGATATATATCAGCAATAGTTGAAAACAAATTTATATTATTCTGAATATGAATATGTAGGTGAGTTTTTTGGGGTGAACCTTCATAATCAAGTTTATCCTGGAATCCATAGTAAGGTGACGATTCTATCCTAAACTAGTTTCTCTAGGCATTCCCCAAGGTTTATAGAATACTACCAGTTTACAACTATCCGGCAAAGCGCGTCATAGGATGACCAACCTGCTGACAGTGTTGTCAAATATCAAAATCTAAATATTTCCGAGGTACTTTTTTCTTTTATTTTCTTTTTTGTAATCAAACCACAATATTATGCTTTTATAATAAGAAAATATTGAAGCATAATATTGTGGTTTGATTCCCAAAAAATAGGAGAAAAGAGAATGAGTAATGCCACAACCTACCTACAGAAGATATTTCCGAGGTAGTTAAGAATCTTTTCCCATTTTTCTCCTTCACCACCAAATCTCCCTGCATTTGGCACAAATACTGTGAATAAGTTAGATACTATTGAAAATAAACATAACATCTTTTTGATTCTATGAAACGTAAATGTGCGACGACAAATGTCCCATATGTGGTCAAGGTTTATAGAAAACTACAGGTGAGCTTATTCCGGGTTGGAGCTGTGATTGGTCGAAATTTCTTGACGTATTCAGGAGCGCTATTCTGTACGCGGCATTGACAGTCGTCGGTATCGGTATGTTAACAACAGCCATCGGTTGCGCGGCCGACAGGACAAATATAACGCTATTCTGTATGCCACGGTTTTTGACGCTCGGATTGCAACCAAAAATTATCGGCATAGAAGTGACGTCACTCGATTCGGTACATGTGGCCAATGAGCGATGAGGGAAACTGTCAAATTTGTAAACAAACAAAAATGTACGTTGAAGATTAGAGGTTATATTTTGGTTTCGTTGGAAGGTAGGGTCATATAATTAGATAATAGATAGTGATAGTGACATTTGTATCTTTCATCTGTTAGCATAAACTATACAATTAATGTTTATATTAACATTAACAACCTCAAAAACTCCAAATTTAGAGTCAACTAGCATTGAAGAATTGATCTGGCTTTAACATTTATATCTCTTTTTTCAAGTCTCAAAGATAGGATAAGTACAGATAATAATTATTTTAAAGGAGTTTCTTGTTCTATCAATTCTATCCGTTCTATCCACTCAAATTTTGCTGCAGGAAAATTTTGTGGAAAAGATGGGGAGGACTTATAAAACACTAGATTAGACCCTATACACAATATAGTTACTCTTCAAATATTAAAAATTCACTTGAATAATCCGCAACTCCAGCCAAACATCTACAAATAATGAAAATTTCCTTACAACGAAAATCTATAACGGTTACCGTGGGGTTCATGAGATCACGGTAGACATACCGATTCTCATCGACTCGAATTCGCGATATCGGTCGGTGAAAAGGTATACAGAATGCCGCAAATGCGACTTACTGTCGATAACTGATATCCGATACCGATTTCCCTCCGAAGCGAGTTACAGAATAGCGCCCCAGGAGACCTAGTTCTTCCGACCAATATCAGCTCTACCCCGGAATGACTGGTAGTATTCTATAAACTTTGGGCAATCCCATTTGTTGGAGCTGTTTATATGAGAAATTTGTGCTTTAATGTCTCCTTGATTGATTTTTGTCTTCTATGGGAGCGTTGACAAATTGATGTATTTACTATCAATCAATACATCAGTTTGAACATCAGCTGTCATTAAGCCAAGTTTAAGTGTTTGATACAACGCGTCCTTACTCCTTTATCCATGAAAAATATTTTGTCCTGAGTAACTGGACTGACGGATCAACGCACGTCTAGACCGCTGATCGGGTGTGTTTGTATGACGGAGGCCAGCAAAGCCTTGGGAGCCCTAGAAAATAAGATAAAAATTATTAACAAGATCAACAAAGATGATACTATACAAAATAATCATACAACCTATCCAGTTACACGGAAGTAAAACTTGGATATTGAATATAAAGAATGAAAGTAGACTGGAGAGGTGAGAATGAGAGATTTTGAGAAAAGTTTACGGAGGAACCATGGATGCGGAGCAGCCGCTTCGATGGTTGCGGCATTTGGGTGGGATGGATAACGATAGGTTTGTGAAGATGATTCCTCTTTGATGTGAAGGTGAGAAAAAAGGGGACTACTTGGGAAGAAATGGATGGATGCGGTTAAGAAAGACTTGGAAGACAACAAAAAAAGTAGAAGGTATTGGCCTGTGAGGCCTAACATGCTGTTCTGTATATGAGATATGTTCAAGACAAAATATTATTTTTTCTAATTTTGACATATAAAGTGACACTTTTTGAAACTGATTGACATGAAACGTGTTACTTTTTGTAACTAGTTGCATAAAGTGAAATTTTTATGCAATTGGTGACGAAAAATGTATTTCAAAATTAGTGACAAAAAGAATTATTCTATTTATTAAACTGTTATAATACAAGTTAAAAACATAAATTATAAATTAATTGATTATTATAAATATTGATAACACAATTATTGCAATTATTCAAATTAATTCCCGACGACATATTTCTTTCACTGCTCGAACTTGCTGTTATGAAATGATTCAACAAATATTTCTTGCGCTATAAGTTTTTTATTATTCATGGAATTTTCAACATATCCCTCCGCAACAGAGGTAGATTTCCAACCTCCATGCCTCTTTAATTTTAAAATATCAGCGCCACTGTCTGCTAGGAAAGTGGCAGAGCTCCTGAAGCAGTGGCCAGTATATAGAACAGGATTTCAAGAAATTGTGCAATAACTTTTGGCAGACTGCTAAATGTGTTAATTCCTACAGGATTTCTGGTACATTTTCCATTCGCATATATTACAAAAAATCTATTGTGCTTAAGAACCTGGGGACGCAACTCAATATATTTTCTTAATATTCCAACAAGATTCGTATTTTCAATGTCTCCAGTGGTAATTGCAAACTGTCGTATAACTTTTGTTTTTGAAGGTGGGATATCAACACGAAAATGGCTTCCTTCTTCTATAACATTTTCAACTGGAAGAGATGTTAATTCTGCTTTTCTGCAAGCTACTGCCATTCCAATTATCATTGCAACCTTAGCCATTTTAAGTATTCTTTGTCATGAGCTTCCACTAAAAATTTGGCAAAATCTTCTTTAATAAAAACTTTTGACTTTTTAGCACTGTACCCGTTCGCTTGCCTTTTAATATATGCTACCAAATTTGTATATTTTTTAATATCAATATTCCTCTTCAGATTTAGTTCAGACCTTAACATTGAGTAAAGTGTCCATAATGTAGAAACTTTAAGATCTTTCTTACCCTCAAAATATGCAAGTAAAACTTTCTCATTAACATGTTTAATGTTCTTCTCATCACACCACGCAGAAAATTTTTCGTATGCCAAATCATAAACTACCCTTGACTTTTTGGGAATTACTGATAATAGAGCATTACCTGCTGCCTCTTCAATATCGCTTGGTAGCTCTTCAGAACTTGAATCACTCATTTTTTAAAAATAAAACTAAAAATATATCAATCTCGCTAAAAACCTTCCGTCTCGACTGTTTTACTGAATGTCAAACTGACAACTAACATGAAGTAACAGCAACAAACTAAATTTATGTTTTCCATATTTTTATCAATTATATTAAATTTTATTTTTTTATTACTTTCTTCAAAATTAGAAAAAATCTTGTATGCAATACTTCAAGAAATGAAATTAGGCATTTCGTAGCTGATGGCATAAATAGCTATTATTATATAAGGTGACAGAAGAGCAGGTGATAAATAATTGGAAATAAAGAACGGAAAGCTAATTGAGCTCCCGGGGAAAATTTTCATTTTAGCAAATATGTTGATCCACCCTCTTTATTAGTTCTAACAGCAGCGAAGTTTTCCCTTTCCCTTGTACATTAATATCTCTGACTAACGGGATAACTTTCTTTTTGGATACTTCATGTTATTAGCCAACTGTTTCAGTTTAAAAGTTCCTATACATTGGAAATATAATTATTGAAAAAATAAATGGAAGGTTCAAAATGTTGAGAATATTTCTGTTTCAAAAGCAATAACTGAAATATATGCACTCTACATCAACATCACTGCCTGTATGAATGACTAAGCAACGAGATGGTATCTCCGGCCTCCCAACTCGATATGGATTCTGTCATTCACTTGGGCACCTCCTGTCAAATTATAGTACAATTATAATTTGATTTTTTTTAAATCGTGCCCGTTGAGTATCGTTTTAATCTCCTCTTCATAGAGATAAACGAAATACACTTAAAAAGATAATGTTTATTTATTATACAGTGTGTCTACTTCAAAATTTCCAATGAAAGTGAACGAAAAAGATATTAAAAAAATCCAAAAATCATTTCTAGAGTAAAGAGGTGGAACTGAAATTATATACGAGATAATGCATTGACATTATATCTATACCTATGTGGGGTAGGTGGGGCATATGATGCATTATATCTTATGTCATTTTAGTTCCCCACCCTATTGACGGTTTTGCGAATTTTCAACAGCTCGTTTTGTTCAAGAGATACCTGTGATGTTTAAAATTGACACATGGTATACTAAAGCTGTGGTTTTTTTTAAAAATAGAATACACTTTATTTAGCTAACATAACAAGCAGATTACAAATTACAAAAATTTTAAAATATACAAGCATCAATTCACGAAATAAATTTGTCTTAATCTTGACCTGAAGTGTTTTACAGTAGTAGAAGTCTTGACACTCAGTGGTAGATTATTATACAACCTTAAGCCTTCTATGAATAATGTTTTCTCCATTATTTCAGAGTTAAATCTTTCAATTTGGTAATTATCTTTTGTCCTCAAGTTGTAATTCGTATTCGAAGATCTTTTATTCAAATATGTATTAAAATATGATGGAGCCTGATTATGTAAGATTTTATAAATTAGTAACAAATTTGACTCCCGTATAAGCTGTGATACATTTAGAAAATTGTTGATATTGAAGAACTTTTCAGCATGAATTATTATAAATTTTAAAATAATATTCACTAGAATACCAACTTTAACAAGAAATAACAACGTTCGAAGATGTAATAGTGAATATAAATTTATGTTCAATCGAAGTCTATTTTTTGATGCAGCAGCACCCTTTTATTATTATCATTTCAACCCACGTCGCATTCCTGAAATTCCAATAATGCATTTGATGTTAAACAAATACAAGACAATAGGCCAGGTGTGAGGTGTACGGGAAAAATTGCAGCAGAAGGAGAATTGATCGGGTTTTTACTTGAAAACAGTAGGTTTGTTCCAACTGGCAATATAAGAACGGCTGTATTGTTCGCGAAGTGCTGTATTTTTTTCGCGTTTCAACTGTTTATAGTATTGTTCTTAAGATTGCTTGGGACGGTATACAAACTGAAAGGGGTGATACATCACTTGAAACGATTCCATTAATTTCTGCTTTTTCAGGAGCCCATTTGGGTAATAATGCCCCTGTTGAAACTCTTAGTGGAGTTTTACTCTGAACTAGGCATTCATTTGATCTCAACAGATTGTAGTCACCCAGAGATATCTGTGATTGTCTAATTCCTACTAGATCGTTCTTTGCCTATTTCTTCCAACATTGCATTGGAGCTAATAATAGCCTCCAAAAGGTTGTTTTAGTTCCCCTCTTTGTTAGTTCATCAGCTCTATCATTTTCTCAAATTTTAGTGTGAACTTCCGCTTGAAATATACTTGGGGACTTTCCCAAGCTTCTGGAGTGTTTGGTTCCTGTCACATATACTACCCCAGCTCCTTCTATCGCGCTTGAGCCGTCTGTGTACCATTGAGTAAGTAGTAAGATTTTTGAATCCCATTCCTTTTTGTTGTTTAAATCCGTATCACATTTTTTTGAAAAGTTATACACTCTCACCATACCATCTTGTGGCATGTCCCAGGTTCTCTGATGTCTAAGAAGCGATCAGGTAGTTTTCTTCAATTATTCCCTCTCTACTTAGTCTGTAACTTGTTATTTCTGCAACACTTTCCATCACATATAGAATTACTTCCATGTCTGCCATTAGGCATGTTCTCCTGTTCCTGATATGCATCTTGTCGTCAATAGGCTAGTTCTAGTACTTCACGCAATGGCTCCATAAGTGATAATTGCTCCCACTATGGCTACAACCCCAATTTCTTCCTACCACATTCCTGCACACCATTAGAGCCATTTTTTGCTTTGTATCCAATCTCTTTTTTTGTTTGTTCCACAGGAGTTTACTGTCTACATTCAAACCTAAATATTTAACTTGTCCCCATTCAACCTCACTTCCATGAGTTCATTGGTTTTGAGGTTGAGTTTGATTTTCTATTATGATGGTTCTGGTGAGGTTCACACTGAAGGAATTAGAAATACTATCTAATTAAGTGAAAAAGGAAAGAAAAATTTGAAAATATCTATACGTATATGTAATAAAATTTTGTATGTGCCATTGAGTGAGCTCCTCGCTAGTCCACACTGAGCGGCTGGATCAAACTCAATTAAATTTTTTGTAGATGTATCAAGTGAGTCGCTGAATGGCTTCGATTCACAATTAGTACCGATAGGTACTAAGCGACACTGGACCAAGTTGATGAAATTCTGCTCAAGTGGTATTTTGGTACGATCATTTAAAAAAATAGAGTAAATTCTTAGAAAAGTTTGGAGAAGTCGCATTTTAAGCAATATTCTTTTCATTCATTTATTTTGTTAGACACTCAACATTTGGTTATATCTCAACTTGCAACAAAACCGTCTACGAATTTAAGTATTTGCGGGTTTTTGAATTCATTAAGGGCCCTGCCGTTTTTAGAGTTAAATCCGACTTTGACTATTTATAATTCTCTGATATGATTGATAGGAATACAATTTAAACCTCTATTTTTCCAATTATTGGCCTAATAAATATCAATGAATGGTAAACTATGAATCTGCATTGCATTTTAAAAGAGAGAACAGACACACCCCCTTGTTTATCGGTGACTAGTTTTCTGAGACTAGTTTTATAATTAATAAAATGCTGAGTCACTAAACAACCGATATACAATAGAAAAGGACAACCTTACAAGCTTAAATACCAGTCAAATCTTAGGTTTTAGAAGAATCATTAACATTTGGATTAAATACAAATTTGTCATTTTTCAAACGATTTGACTTGTTATTTGTAACCATATGGTATTTTGATATGGAAAATCACATTTTAAAGGCAATTATTCCATGGATTGTCCTACTAAAATATGCTTCTGTAACTTTTGATCACTTCATACAATCAACTAGTGTGGTGAGCTGAAAATATGTGACATCAGGTGCATCGGAATATGAATTTTAATCTTTGGAATAAACTTTGTCCCTTTTTGCTGATGTTGGTATTAAATTTTCTTCCAGGAAAAAGTCTTAGCTGCTAATAAGTATAATTTGTATGCAGAGCTGCCGATACGGTTTGGTTAGCAGCTTTTTTTTAATTGATTTTTGGTTTCATTTGGGAGAGTTTTCTTCCTGTCCTTTCCTATTCCAATTTTTCCAGCGCACACTGTAATGGGGAGCTTAAAATTTGTACATTATATTAGTATCTCAATAATGAATATGGAAAGATTAGGAATAAAATCTAGTCTGGCAACACTACTTAAGAAAGCAAAGTATTGGACCTATAATTTTGTCGAATGCCAAGCAGAACGGTCCAGAAATTTTGTTTTGGTTATAGAGCTGCTTCGTGCTGGGTTGTATTTACAAGAAAATTGCGCTTAGTTTTCTTGTAACCACACTAAAGAATGTATGTATATGCACGAAAACAAATCACATTATTCTCTGAAATTATCAATTTCTTGATAACACCGTGACGACTTTGATAGTGATTATATTTAATTTTTTCATTGATATTACAATTGATAAGCACTTTGTTGTTCATAACGGCATTTTTTATGCATTCCGTTGTCCAAAATAGCAGTTTTCGTGCATTTTGTTGTTCAAACTAACATTTTTTATGCATTTCATTGTTCAAAGTAGCAGTTTTCATGCATTTCTTTGTCCAAAATAGCAGCTTTCGTGCATTTTATCTTTGACACTCAATCGTTTGAAATAGCATGTTTTAAGCATTTTGTTGCAGAGAATGAAATAAGAGTTTCTATGCCATTTGTTGTTGAAAGTAGCAGTTTTCATGCACTTTATTGTTCAA
The DNA here is from genome assembly GCA_910591675.1 of Galerucella calmariensis. Lineage (NCBI taxonomy): Eukaryota > Metazoa > Arthropoda > Insecta > Coleoptera > Chrysomelidae > Galerucella > Galerucella calmariensis. The sequence goes on from CAJUYG010001258.1 coordinate 24,098, forward strand.
ACTAGCTGTTTCCATGTACTTCATTGGTAAAAATAGCAGTTTTTATCCATTTTGTAGTTCATGATCTTCCCTTCATGTACTTTATTGCTCAAAACAGCAGTTTCCATTCATTTTATTGATCCATAATAGCAATTTCCAACCATTTTGTTGTTCAAAATAGCTGTTTTCATGCATTTCTTGTTAAGTTGTTCAGTTTTCGTTTGTTATGGTTTCCAGAATAGTACTTTCAATACATTTTGATGTTCAAAATGGTAGTTATTGTGCATATTGTTGTTCAAAATAAATGAATTAATAAATTTTGTTGTTTTAAAAAGCTGCTTTCATTCATTTCAAAGTTTAAACAAGAATTTTCAAGCACTTTATTGTTTTTATTCAAGTTATTGTCTAACGATCTTTGAAAAAATGTGAAATAAAACTAAACAAAATCTGCTTATTGCAATGAAATACCTCCAGTTCGGACATTGAATATCGTGTGCGGTTGTGGCATTTCTTAATCCTCGTCACTTATTACATGAAGTGATAAAACTTCGTAGTATGATTTATACCCAAAAGGGAAACGTTTGCCGTCCGAACGCGAGTGTTATGGTGGCCGTTGACAGACAACTTGTTAGCTGACCGGCGCGAAGATTAGCTTTCTAGATCAGAACACTGAGCCCGTGGGCAAATCGCACCTTTCGCGCTTATAGCTTGCTTTCATGGAGGCCATCTGGTTGTACTTATAACTGCTTATATTTTGATTCGAGCAGCGGCGCTTCATTTGCAAGTGAAGTGATGATAACCGTTGAAACAATGTCGACGAAACTGGTTTTGTCGCATCCAAATTATCCAATTCAGGTAAAAGCCTACTTATGTCAAAATCAACGATTTTTATGGAATGTATTTGTTATAAATGACACAAAATAGTTTGTTTTAAATTTTTGTCAGTACAATAATGACACGCTCAAATTTTATTGCCTATTAAGCCTAAAAATAACGAGTCCAGTATTATAGTATTGATAGTACACAATTATATCCGTGACGTGACGTAAGGTAATAGATACTTTAAGCAGACCGTGAAAGTTTTTGCGTATCCTCAATCGTATACTTTAACGAAACAGATGACGTTAGGCTTTCTAGCCTCAAGAAAATTGTTATCAATTTAGATTTCCATAGAGAATTTTCAATTTGATTTTATGATTTCGGCGGATGGAAAATCTAATGTATTGAATTAGTTTTACATAACACAAACTACTATTTCTATCAAAATATGCCCTTTTACATTTAAAAACAACCTGCCAAATGTCAAATCAATTTATCCATCCATTTTACAGTTATCGAATTAAAACATTCAAGTTTTCAAAATATCAACACCCCATATTTCGAAAAGTGAATGTGCAAGACCCCTTAATCCTCATATCATTTTGTATAGAAATAAATTCCGAATAATATAATTTAAATTTCTTCGAAATGAACGAATGTCAAAAGTGACAATCATACTTCTCGATCAGTTTGAAATATATTTTGCATTTTGGTGAAATTGTTTTTATGCTATTTATTACTTTTCGACGTCTGAACGGTAAGTAAATCACTTACCGACGTGTTAAACTTAGAAACCAGTAAACACAACCTACCGTCCTGACAACCGATGCTGTAAATCATAAAATAGATCAATCGCGCAAAAAAAAATCATTTAAATAATAGTAAAAATGTATCCGAACAAATTCAAGTAGATCACCAGCACTGCGAATACCAGCTTTGCATAGAATTTTAATGTAGCATCGGTGGTTCAGTGGTAGAATGCTCGCCTGCCATGCGGGCGGTCCCGGGTTCGATTCCCGGCCGAAGCATATGAATAGCTGCTTCGTAAACGAGAGAGAGAGCACAGAGGCACATAACGAAGCAACGTAACATAACGTAACGGTCAGATCTTTTGCGTCGCGACTCCCGGTCGCTCAAATCTAACCTGATGTAAAGAACTAAAGTTCCAAAAACAGCGAATCTAATTTATTCATGTTTCATAGCAGCTTCAGCTCTATGCATCCTGCTTTGTAGGTTTCACATATTATTTACGTTATTTACAATACTAATATTCATTTGTAGCTACCGTAGCAGCAACTTTTTAAGCGAGCAATGTAACTCTTTTCCTTGTTCTTCTAAGGTAAATGCCTTCCCTGTTGCCTCATTCTCTCCAATTTTGTACCATCTTTCCATTGACCCGCACCACCTTCCTCACCAAATGAAGGTCATCACCTGCGATATAAAAGAGTCTTTTTCTTTTAAGCGGTTCAAACATTATCATGTAGGAATTTCCAAAAACACCAAATTGCTACAAATGTAATATAGAACTAAAAAAATTAGGTTATCTTAATAACAACATTGACATTATTGAGAACCGACAGGTCGGTTAGGATACGTTTACGGATAAGAGGTCAGGTCTGCTACGATACGGGCACCGTAACGCACCGAAACCACCGTATCTATCCTGCGGATAAGGATAACGTTTGACATTTTGAACAAAGTGTCTAATAGTTTATTTTCTGTAAGCATTACCGAGAAACGAGAAGAATATAACTTGTGTTTATAGATTTACAAATCACAACTTGGTCATTTAGGTAATTTTCTCTTGAAAATGGATGATTATGATTATTTGGCAAGTGCTGCAATTCTTTGATGCATCAATAGGAATTTCCACAAACCGGAGGAAATGCCGTCAAATCATTCAAAACTAACCTAAAAATCACCTTACTTCTGTCATCGTACCACAACGCAACTGCAAAAAGATGTAGTATCTCTAGCATAACAGCGTCTTGCGTATGGGCAATATATGAATTGTACAGTGGTCGTCCTGTTGATTATCTCCTGAAGTCTTACGGATCTCCTTGTGCTACGTTATAGACCAGTGCCGAAGAATTCAAAATCAGTAAAAAGTGGAAAAAAAATAATAGTAGGATAAAACCCATTAGAGAAGGATGGGCATATGATATAATTGAGGAAAAAAATAAATTACGAGCGATCCGAGTTTGGGAAGTGGGAGGGGGAGGGTTTTTAAGGGTAAAAAATTGTTTATCTGGATTTCCGGCAAAGCTACAAGTCCTACGGAAAAAAGTTAAATGGCAAAGTTGTGGGTAATGAAAAGCTCTATAACTTTTGTATCTACAATTTTCACACATTACCTTCAAATTTATGTAAAAAACTCAAATAACCAAGTTTTTGGTTTTTTATTTTTATCTTTTTCAAAAAAAGTATCTTTTCTGCGAGATTTCGTGAAAACTTACCTTATCATGTCCCAAATACACTGTAAATTATTTGATTTGGAATACTTTTTTTTTCACCCTATTTTGACTCAATATCAAAAAAGCACCCTAATTTTCAATCGAAAATTCTCGCGTCAAAATATCAGCTTTTTTCAAAAAGTCGGTGGGCTTTATGTTCGTTGACATCTCTACTTTCTGATAGTCTGAAAAAAAATATACATCTCCATGGTAAATGTTCTCAGAAAATGCAAAAAATGAAAAAAACTCAAATTCGAAGTTTTTTTTAATCACTATGTACAATTTTGAGCTATTTATTAAAATTTAGACTTTAATTACTCAAAAAACGTAAGTTTCCATGTTACATTGATAGACGAAACATTTCAAATCGAAATACACTACTATAATTAACAAACAAATAAGTTATAATGAAGTTAATATTTAATAAGACATCTACAATATTTTGAAAAAGTTGTAAAATCTTCTTTTAATATTATTTGTTGATGCCTATTTATTGCTTTTTTAAGATAATTTAAATACTTGAGTGACCTACGGCAAATTTTAGGGCATTTTAAGGTGTTTCATAGAGATGTGGGTTTAAAGTAACGTAATTTAAAAAATGGTTTACAATTAATCAAATATATTTATAAATGATAAAATGAAAAAATAACACTGCGTCAATCTAGGTTTCAAACAAATCAATTGGCAAAAATAAAATCATCCTTCATTTTGGTAAACCTCTCACCAACTGAAGGAGCAGCAGAACATCATTGTTACATGGCATATTATCAGCTTCAAACTTGGATGGGCAACAACATTGACAGCAACAGATTGAAGCTGGAAGAAACATCAACGTGGCATTATGCCCAAATTGACAGAAAAGGATTTAATTCCGGAATTGCTCAAAACTATTTGCTGCAGCTGTGAAACTGGGTGTAACAGTTTGGAATATGGCTACCGAAAACATGGTTTAAAATTCACAAATTTATGTACAAATTGTCATGGTTCTGAAAATTGCTCCAATATGGATGAAAAAACCAACTAAGAAGTGAATGATTCAGATGAAATTGTGGATGAAGAACCAATGCAGATTGGAAATAACATTGGAGACGAAAAAGGTGATGGTCTTGAAGATTTCGAAGATCAACTGGAGTTGGAAAGGTTTGTCGAGTGATTAGAATTCAAGATAGTGTATTTATAAATGTCAAGATTAACGTTTTCAAAATTATTATAATGCAATCAAAGTGAACTATCTAAATTCAATAGTACGATTTACATGTATATTCACATTCTATGAGATTTCTTATGACATGAATGTAATTCGAATTTAGTGAATGAACTTTTTAACTCGAAAAAATTGCAGCAATCACATTTTTTCGATGAAATTGTACAGTGATTAAAAAAATCGAATGTGAGTTTTTTTCATTTTTTGCATTTTCTGAGAACATTTACCATGGAGATGTATATTTTTTTTCAGACTATCAGAAAGTAGAGATTTCAAAGAACAAAAAGCCCACCGACTTTTTAATAAAAGCTGATATTTTTACGCGAGAATTTTCGATTGAACATTAGGGTGCTTTTTTGATTTTGAGTCAAAATAGGGTGAAAAAAAAGTATTCCAAATCAAATAATTTACAGTGTATTTGGGACATAATAAGGTAAGTTTTCACGAAATTTCGCAAAAAAGATACTTTTTTGAAAAAGATAAAAATAAAAAACCAAAAACTTGGTTATTTGAGTTTCTTACATAAATTTTAAGGTTATGTGTGAAAATTGTGGATGCAAAAGTTGTAGAGCTTTTCATTACCCACAACTTTGCCATTTAACTTTTTTCCGTAGGACTTGTAGTTTTGCCGGAAATCGAGATAAACAATTTTTTACCCTTAAAAACCCACCCCCTCCCACTTCCCGAACTCGGATCGCCCGTAATTTATTGTTTTCCTCAATTATATCATATTCCCCTCCTTCTGTAAAGGGTTTCATCCTACTATTATTTTTTTTTTGTTTCAAAAACCATCGACCCTGGTCTATAAGTTACGAAATTTATATATCAGGGGTTAGCAAGTCATAGGTACGCTTCTGGGATAATATAAATTATAATTCATCAGAAGTTCATAGCTACGTTATAAGCATAAAAGAAGTAAACAAGATATCTAATTTAAACTTGAATGGATTTAATAGATCAATAAAATCCGATCGTGAAATTAATTTATTTGCGATATCATCGGTATCATTCTAGTTGTTTAAAGACTTTGCTGCACCTACTTTTTAATTAAAAGACCTTATGACGAATCTAAAACCCACAACAACGTTTGTATTATGGTATCAGGCCATGGAACAAACCTTAATTGTTTACTTGAGTGCATTTGCATTGCTAAGGGCCTGACTGATAGGTGTCAGTCCATGACCGTTCTTTACCTCACGCCTCGTAATGAGTTCTTTCTCGCTAGCTCTTAAACGGGTCTGATCGAGAATTTGATTGCAGAAGAAATACGAGGGCAAGCTCAAAAGTATACCCACGTCAAAGTATAAACTCGAAAATTGGCTAATGAGTTTAAACACCGAGGGAAGAGCTGGCAATCATAAGTAATTTTAGTGAAGAAAGTTTAATATTGATTGGTGTGGAGATATTTTGAATGAGTATAGTTAGAGTCAGCCGTGAAATATATCTACTTGATACTACAAGTGGATTGGATCATGGCTATGGCCACAGTGTTTTGAACCAAAAAAGCTTGGTACTAACTTTTAACATTAAAATAGTATATTGCATTGGTATTAGTATAGTTTGGCAAACTCTAATCCGGTGAAAAGAAATCTGGCTGGAAACATTTCATATTGCCACGTTTAACTATGAAAAAGCTAAAGTGCTAACTATGTGCTGATAATAATTGGAACATAGATTCAATTATCAACAATACATCAGTAATGATGGAACGCTTGTTCTTAAATATAATTGTTTAATTGGATTTCAACTATTAACATAATTTTTTCGATTTCTTGATGCTGAAAGGTAAACACTTTTCCGAATATATTATCGATATTCTTTACACCGTCAACGTCGTGCGAGAACTATATTAGCGCGTCTTGGGAACGAACAGAATTGGTGTAAATTAGTCGACGGGCCAAGCTGACTTTATTGTATTGGTCCAAGGTCTGGCTAGTGTATGGACCAAGGCATATTATCCTAATCACTAATGGCCATACTACCTGTGGAGAACATTAAGAAAGGAATTCTTAACTTTAGCTCTTCCATAGACCAAATATTAGAAAGAAGATCATAAGAAAAAGAAATGGTTCGAAGGATTCTTTTTTGTCATTTCCGGTGAATTGAATGGGTTAATGGGCGAACCTCTATTTTCTTTCAATTTCTCAGAAATAACAAAAATTTAATAAATATATCACAAAAGATATTTAGGTACAAAGGTCTTACTAGGGAACAGATCTGGCCACTTTTTCACTGGCCATAGGACTTAAAATGCATAAGTCGTTATAACATACTCCTGATAGCCTTCACTAAGAAAAGAAAACTCAACCTCAAAACCATAAAACTTGATGGGACCGAGATTGAATAAAGACAAGAAGTCAAGTATCTAGGTTTAACTCTAGACAGTAAGCCCCTGTGGAACAAACACGAAAAGGAGATTACATACAAGGCAAAAATGGCTCTAGTGGTTTGCAGAAATCTGGCAGGAAGAAAATGGGGTTGTAACCCAAAAATCCTAAGCTGGATGTACACTGCCATAGTGAGACCAATCATCACTTATGGAGCCATTGCGTGGAGTAGTAGAACTAGCCTATTGACGACGAGAGGAAACCTCTCCAAAATTCAAAGACTATAGCCTGTATATGCATTACAGGAGCAATGAGAACATGCCCAACGGTAGCCATGGAAGTGATTCTCAACCTCACCCCTCTACATATGGTGGTGGAAATCGTTGCAGAGAAAACAAGATACAGACTCAGTAGAGAGATAATCATTAAAAAAAAACCACCTCCTCACTTCTTAGAAATCAGACAACCTGGGACATGTGTAATGAATGTATCGTCGATGGATACTTTGATAGATTATAGGTGTGGAAGGGCCTCTGAATAGGTGGTGTTGCTGGTCACTCTGTGGGTCATCTTACAGGAATGAAACAACTACCTGTAGCACTGGGATACGTTCTATTTATTACTTTAACTTACTATTATACATTATACTACTTATTACTAATACTAATATTAATAGTCATTGAATATCAATAGTAATTGTAATAATCATTCTTGAAACACTATCGTTTGCATATTTATACGACAAGTCAAGTTCATCATAAGTAAATATAAATAATATTATTTATGTTTATTTCACGCTATGAACTTGACTTCGTACGTGCAACCTTCCTACTTCTATTTATGTAACGATTTATGATTTATTGAAATTAGCTTCAAGGGAATTTATGTCTTTTATTTAAATATTATTGATAACTTATTATTTTGATCAAAAGGCATCACACATGCCACAAGACAGTATGATGAAAAAGTATAACTTTTCAAAGAAATTCCATTACCAAACTTGGAAAGAATGCCATTCAATGGTACACAGACGGCTCAAAAGCAATAGAAGGAACTGGGATAGGAGTGTTCGGGTCAGAGACCAAACACTCTGAAAGCTTGGGAAAACCCCAAGTATCTTTCAAGCGGAAATCCACGCCATAAGAAAGTGCGCCCAGTTCAATATTGATAAAGGATACAGAAGACAAAGGATTATCATAATGTCGGATAGTCAAGCAGCTATTAAAGCACTGAGCTCTTGTGTAATCAGTTCCAAAATGGTGTGGGAATGCCTAGAAAAACTCAATGAACTGGGCGAGAACAATATAGTCACCTCACTATGGATTCCAGGACACACTGGAATAGAAGGAAATGAAATAGCAGATGAACTAGCAAGGAGGGGGACTGAAATACCTTTCTGGGGGCCTGAACCCTTCTGCGGAATCAGCGCCAATGTAATATTGGAAAAAATAAGTAAAGCCGAGAAAAAGAGAAGATCTGACCATTGGAAATATCTAGTAGGGCTTATACAATCAAAGACTCTTCTGGGTGACTACAACCTGTTGAGATCAAAAGAATGCATGAGTCAAAGTGAAACTGCGCTAAGAGTTTTAGCAGGGATCCTAACGGGACATTGTCGCCTGAATGGGCACCTGAAAAAGCTGAAAATAGTGGAGGAAGAAAAATGCAGATTTTGTGGAATGGAACAAAAAACCTCCATCCACATACTTTACAACTGCACAGCACTTCAGAATCCTAGAGCACAGCACCTAGAAGATTACTGGATAGAAGAGGAACATTTGCCTAAGTTGAAGCCTGCAGACATCCTAAAATTCCTCCGGGAAATAGGACTAAAGGAACTACTAGTTTCTGGGACTCTCCTCAGAAACTGAGTAGAAGTAAGGGGGAACAATAGATATTTTAGGTCTCAGTGAATGTCACCCCAAAATACATACATACATACATACAACATACTCCTACCTGACCATCGGGGAGATCTAGACAATCAAAGATACTGCTGGAAAGTTATAACCAGGTGAGAATGAATGGATACAGACATGCACCAAAGTCAACGGATATATTGAAATTTTTCCAGAAAAAAACTGAAGGAATAACTAAGTCTCTGGGACGTTTCCCAGGAACTGAGTGAAAAAAAGGGGATACAATAGTTATTTTAGGTCTTAGTGAATGTCACAACAGAATATCAACGTATATACACCATTAAGTTAGGTCAAGGCATCTTCAAGCGAACGGAACAACAGGAAAAAAATGAATAGTCGCTTTATTTTCTACCCTTCGTGCTTAACTTTACTATAAACAATAATGGAGATTCCGAAATTCGGTTGCTACTGAAGGAGTATAGCTTCCTGAGAAAACAGCAATGGTTAAGTAAACAAGACAGATAAAGTCAAAATATGTGTTTTCTTCGGAAGGTCTACTCCCTCAATCAAGAACCAGGTCTCTGGAAGATACTTTTTTGCTTCTTCAATTCAATTTTCAACAGACTTTTCCTTTGCTTTTGCCGAGACACTCCTTAGGAACTAAGTAGAAGTAAAGGGACACAATAGATCTTCGAGGTATCAGTGAATGACACCCCAATATACATACATAGGTACAGAATATTTTATTATGATGGTATCTTTTCTAGCCCAGAAAACATTTTCCTAACTCTTAATGATTTTTATTAATGCCACTATACTTTCCTTATCTTAAAGATGAGCTTATTCAATAAAATATTTAAACAAAACTACTCACTTATTGTACGCTGTTCTAGCCAAAATGTTTGTAATAAAATATGAAATAGTGATAAGTATTAATAAGCTTTATTTGCTGAAATGAGAAAGTCGTGAGATTATTTTAGAAAGATTATAGAATATTTTTGAAATGTGTTGCTTTAATGTTTATGAACTTTAACCTCTTAGACACAGTCAATAGTATCGAATTTGTTTATCAAAAGTCCCATAAAACTTTTTTCATATACACTTATCAAATTATCAAATTCAGATTCAGTTTTAGAAGGTTTGGCAGCTGCTGTTGCAGTGTCGTATCATCGTTAGGGATAAAGCACATTGAAGATAGTAGGATTGTGGTCAAAATTACGAGAAAATGGATTATTTATCTGTTAGCTGGATAAACCCTGTGTGAGCCTTGAAAATTTTGGGGGAAAACTAAAGCTAATATTGCTTCCAATGATGCTTATGAAAAAAGATAAAGTTCATAATAATTTTTTCTCTTTTCATTTGGTCTTGCCCTATTTAGCCACGAAAGTTAATTATCATAAAGTTCATGAATTATATAAATCTATTTATCAGTTATCTAATTGCAGACTGGAGAAGAGGAGAAAGAAATGTCTTAAGAAGTAAGCAAATTGTAGGCCAAGTGTCAAATGAAAGCAAGAATACGCTTGAACTTCAATAAACATCTGCGTCATAAAACGAATATATAGTTATATATAGTTACTTATACATTTTCCTAATTTTTAAATTTTCATATATTTTCCAAATATCGATATATTTCTGTAAACATAAAGTTCACTAAACTCATTTAGTTGAGGTGAGACACTCACGTTTTATCACTCATACTGTATAACACCCAGGATCGTCGTCATCTACATGGCTCACGGGTCATCACGACCACTAAACTAGAGGATTACATTCGAAATACAAGCATCGGCAATTAGCCGTTGTGTCAGCCAGGTTCTTTAATTAGATAGCATATCGTCTAAATTACCAGAACTCGTACATCAGCGTATGGTATAAGATGGATTTAAATTTACCACCAACACGCACCATAGGCGGCGATAATATCGACAAAAGCAATTGAATTATCTTTTAGACCGTGCTGGTTTTCCTTCAAATTGCTGTCCTCCACTAGTTTCGCGAAAGGTAATTCTTGTTCGGTAAATATTTTTTATGTCATACTAGTTCATTATTGTGTTTTTATTGCTTAGTTACCAACTATCTAATGTCGTACTATATTCCCGTGCAGGCATAAAGATCACTTTATGGCCCGCGCGGGCATAAAGAGAAATGAATTTTTGTTCAACTTATTTAATAACCATGTCGTAAGCTTCTTTAGACTTTTTGGGCAACAGATTTACAGTTGCTTTCTTTGCTTTTTCAATAATTTCGTCAGGAATTCCAAAATCTTCGTTAATTTTGACTTTGCCAAGTTTATGAACTTGCATATCAGCGATTCATGGATTGGTGTAAAGAAAAAAATGTGCAAAACTATCCGGAGAGTGTTCTTATGGTGTATTTCTCAAATTTAACGAAGACCGCAAGCCATCCACTCTTTAGTCACAGTATTCAATGCTGCGATCCACACAGGATATCAAAAATGATGTGGATATTGGTAAATATTCAAAATTACGAGCATTGTTGAAAAGGCAAAGTGATGAATATATACCTAAAAAGTCTAGGGTTTTAACAACGGAGGAAGTGGATCGGTTCCTGGATATGGCACCTGATAATGTATATTTGATGATATAAGTTGTTCTAGTATTCGGAATTGGAGGTGCTATGCGTTGTGGCAAACTAGCTTATTTGAAAATTGATGACATTGGAGATATGGCCTCGGTCCTGGTCGTAAAAATTTTGCAGACAAAAAACAAGAAACCTCGTTTGTTTACCATTATAGGCGATAATTATTTGCGTTTATTTCGAAAATTTGTTTCACTACGGCCATCAAATATACAGGAACGTCGTTTATTTTTGAAGTGTGTTAATGGGAA
>CAJUYG010001258.1:45590-81802 GCA_910591675.1 Galerucella calmariensis
TAAGTAGATGTTGCCAGTCGGACTCCCTCATGGAGGGTACCGTACCATTATCTATAATAATGAATATTCTGCTGAATATTTCAAACGTCTACCTGTTGTCGTTATTAATATCAAGCAGAATGATTATTTAAAAATAAAATTAACAATAAAAAAAAATTCCTCGCGTGGAATCGAACCCGGGTCTACCGCGTGAGAGTCTGGTGTACTTACTACTCAACCACCAAAAAATATGCAAATTGTTTATCTATAACGTCAGATGTATTACATAACTTTTGCTTAAAAGGAACTAAAGTTCCTACCGTGTGTCCCGCGACACGTTCTACCTTTTTTTTATAAAGATAAAGCTTACCGGGTGCACCTCACATTTCAGTCTTTCACAATACATATTCTCGACATTGTCTCTATTAACCACTTTCTTATAGAATCAGGCCTGATTCTATAAGGGAGTGGTTACAACCTAACCACTCAGCTGAGTGGTAAAAAGCAAGGTCAGTGATTAAGTTAACCACTTTATCGGATTTCGGATTCTATACCCCCAAAGTGTTCAACTTTTCAACCATTCTAACCTCCAAAATGTGGTTAGTCTTAACCACAAGGTTTCTCTGGTGGTTGTGCTTTAATCACTCTTGCTTGTCATTGTCATCAACAATTTTCAATTCCATCCGTTACTTGCTACATATCGGCCTTGTAACGTTAATGACTATGGCGTGATGCTAAATACGCCAATGAATAGGTAGGTTATTTCTGATTTCCAACTAAAAGTCTTACACCCGTATGCATAGTCGATCGCCAGGGACTCTCCGTGGGATCGCCAATCACCATGCAATAATTTCGATGCAGAGTCAAGCGCCAGAAAAGCAACGACTGCGCACTAGTTTATATTTTGGGGAATTGCCGGCGAACAGCGGGAGATGGTCAGTAGTACCTCCGGCAAACTTTTCAAGTGTGTTTGAAAAATTATTCTCACGTGTAAAAATGAATAAGCAGTTTTTTCAATTACTATTAAAATCTATATTTGTTAAATACAAAAACCTTAAGCATTCGACAACGTTTGCCAATTCCTGTCTTTTCCAGTGTACGGTTTTGAAGTTATGAATCGTGATTAAAAAATTTTGTATAATGCGAATAGATATATTTGGGATTCAGAATTACGTGTATCTCGCAGGTAATTCAGTAAATGATACTGCATACAACAATTATAAAACATAAAATAATGTAGGAATATCTGTGATATGGAAAATCCATTGGAAAGATATACCGACATGGATTTTAAATCAAGATACAGATTTAGAAAAGTTGTTTTGCTCAATATCATATTACCAATGATCGAGGGTCAGGAACCCATTACCAATCGAGTATTACCCGTTCCTAAATTAATTGCCGTTTTATTGACATTGCGATATTATGCAAGTGGCAGCTTTCAAGTAGGTAGTAAGATATATATCTTGCAATATATCATGTTATCAATTATTTATAGATAGTTTGTGAAGATTTGAGAGGATTAAATCAATCAACTATTAGCCGAGTGATCAAAAGAATTACCCAAAGTATTGCAGCTCTAGGTCAAAATTACAAAACAAAACAATTATTTATATGCACTTGTATATTTCACTGACATTTTCTTTAAGACACGACACCTCTTTGAGACAGAAAATAAACCATTGAATGATATGAAACAGCTTACGGCAAAAAACGTGTGTCAAAGCAGATGTCTTGTAAATATATGAATTACGCATGCTTGAGCTGTTTAGCAAATTGCCAGCGAGGAGAACGGAGAGAGATCGATTCTGCAATGCAAACTAAGCGCCATGACTTCTCCAGCGACGCGCTAAAGCGTTCTCCGGAGACCCTCCGGAAGATCGCTGGCAATCGACTATGCATACGGGTGTTAGTTGTCACTAACTTTGACTATGAATAAGGCTGAAAGCAGACACGAATGAGTTGTCAAAGTGAGAATGGTGGTTAGTGGTTAGTAATTGCAAATGAAAGAACATTACAAAATTTCAAGCTTCCATCTTCACTCAAATTTGAGCAAATAATAGAATTCAAATCTACTCATCACTTTTCAGGAGTGATATACAGTGCGGATATTGAATATTACCCCCTCCCTCAAAGGAAACTACGTTATTTGAGATGAAAAGATGAACATGGAAAATCCTTGATCCCATTTTTTGTTAAATATAGCAAAAGAGCCCCTGCGAGACTGTGTTGGAAAGGGTTTGAAAAACAGAACTTTAAAATGTATAGTTTTCAAATTTTGGGTGAAACAATTAATTGGCGAGAATTATCAAAAAAAATAATGTATAACATTCATATCTTCAAAATTAAAGAAACTGGACAAATGATTAATTATCATTCGTAAAAAATAAGTCAGTATGAGTGCTTAAGAATGAAAGTTTTTCTCCAACGAAGTATCGCACGACCCCCCTTGCTATTTGAAAAATCTGAGGGGGTAGCTGTCAAGTGTAGGAAGTGAAAGAGGCGACAGTTTTTTGTATGTTAGAAAAAACCTCGAGTGAAATAGAAATTGACAAAGATGAGAAAAATTTGGTCGTGGGAAAGACCTATCATAATTTTGTACTGGCAATCATCTTAATCTTTTAGGAAGCACCCTGTATGTTCAGATCTCTCTGGTTATTTTATCCACTTCGATTTATTCGTACCACAAATATATCCACCATATTATATATCAAGGTATAACGACAATGTGTATTTTGTTGTGAACAATTTTTTTTAGTTCGCATAACAAGGTACATCGTTAATTAGCCTTTAAATATGGTGAATGTTTATGGGGAAATGAGTATGTACTGGTGTGGTATTCGGACCCATTACATCTTTATCTATAGCAAGGAGTGGCAGATAATTTCATTACAAGGTGGGCGTCAAGCAGGGCATCGGATCCAACTATTGTCAGGTGTAAATTCTTCGTAAGGCACATCAGTGGCGCGCACAATATTATTCTTATGTTTTTCTTGATAGAGTTGATACAAATGAAAAAAAAACCACTATGTAACGCGGTAGGTATATTTAATGTATAAGATATAATTGAGATTTATGAAAAAAACTCGAGCATAAATAGTATTATCAGAAAGAAAACTGTATATCAAAAGATCATAAAATAATTTTTAGGACAAAAAAGGAATTATTAGCCACTTTACTCCCTTTCTGAGATGAGCCTAATACACCAGTAGTTCCTTTAATGAATTTTTGGATATAAACAAAGTTCAGTATGGAAAAGTCTTCCTCTTGTATCTACTAGTCTCCCAGGTGTCTTGCATTGGAATTCAGTAGTCCGTGTATTCTACAGAATCTACTTTTTCTTTTCTCCACTAAGTTGAACTTTTCGGAGTGATGATTTTTGATTCAGTTCCATGAAAAAATGAAGTCTTGGTGATAAGGAATGAGCAAGATGATATGTATGGTTGATGTACGACCTAGAGTAACATGATCACCATCACCTTTCTGTGGATTCCAGGACACACTGGAATATAGGTGAATTGAATATCAGATGAACTAGCGAAGAAAGAGGCTGGAACACCTTTTTGGGAACCGGAATCATCTGCAGTATGTAATATTGGAAGAAATTGGCAGCGCCGAAAAGAAGAGAAAGATCTAGTAAGGCTTAGACAATCAAAGGAGCTCCTAGAAGACTACAACTGGTGAGAATGAATACCTGAAGCAGATTACAGCTGCGTTTTAACAGGTGTCCAAATAAACATCTATCGTTCCCTTAACACCAATACATGGGCCAGCACCTATGGGACTACTTTATAGAATAGAGACATTTACTTACCTACCAAGGTCTACCAAGGCCTGAAATTCTATAGAACAGAAGGTCTAAAGGAGAGACTATCACTGAGACTTTCCTCGGGACTGAGTAGAAGAAAGTAGGAACATTACATTCATACAGGATGATTTGCTGTATTATGAGACTGGCAATGAGTTATCTTCCTTGTTTTAGGACCACACAGAACCAAAAATTAGCCAAAGTGTTATATCAACGTACAGGAATACGTTGAAAATATGACTAACATTTATTCAATGAGTGCTTTCATCGTCCCAACGAGCAGCAAACTTGTCTTATAAAAATATTCCATTGAAGTTTGCTGACTGTCCTGCGCAGATAACAACATCGGTCTTTTGTTTTTCTTTGTTGCCTAGTTTTATGTCATTGGCGCTACAATCAAACATCGCCAATCGTTAATTGGAAGTATAAATATTTCAACAATACCAGGTATTTCCATATACCAGTGTCTATTTTACGTGAAAAGTTTCAAGTAATTCCCAAATATGTTTTATTACTTAAACTATACAAACGATAGATAAATAGTATTATTTTGTGTCATCCTACAATATGTGGAGCTACCGATTTTAAGTCTTATGTCAATTTCGTAATATGGTGCTGCTTTTAAGAACAGCTCACGCAAATTCTAGTGGCTCATTCTTATGTGAAACGGAGTTTAATAAACTAAAGTAAGTTAACTTCAAACAATCTTCTACCTTGCCTACTACACAGTCGGTGAATCTTGGAATTCTAAAAGTATCTATATGAATTTTTAGAATGCTGTTCTTCTTGTTGTTCTTCTTGTTTCTAGAAAAGTATTTGATATTGTAGATTTTGCTGGGAAATCCAAATAAAGAGAAAAGTATATTCTGTAGATTTGTTCTTCCCACCTGTACGTTAGGTTAGGTTCTATGTGAGTGGGGCTTTCTCGCCACCTCCACTGCGACCTTCGTTAGGTCTATTGTGGCTCACCCCTAGGGATTACTATTCACCACACAAGTCCATGGTTGTATTTGGTCATACTTTTTTGAAGTCGTTCGGCTTTAAGGTACTGAAACCGAATATATTATACCTTACCCTGCCCAAGGCTGGGCATGAGCATAGTATGTGCTCCGCAGTTTCGTCATCCAAATTACAGAACCTACAGTTCGAGGTCTGAACCAGACTCATTTTCTTTAGGTGGTAATTTAGTCTACAATGACCTGTAAGCAGTCCAGTTAGAATGCGTAGGTTTGTTCTGCCCATTCCAGGATCATCGAAAAGAGAAACGTTGGATGTAGAGTGGAAACATCAAAAGTATTTACAAGAGTCAACTAGTTAGTGTGTTGTGTCTCAGACGAAAAGTTCTAAATTATGGAAGTGGCTTTTTTAATTGGAATTGGAGGAGCCTGCGAAATCGATGAATTAGCGAAGATGACCACGGAAAATGTTGACGTTTTACAGGACAAGTTGGTTGCTACTATTCCCGACTCAAAAACCCACAAGAAACGGATCTTCGCTGTGGTATCAGACGGCGAAGCGAAGTCAATCCTGGTGCATTTGTTTAAAAAGGAAGCCAGTGAATGTTGCTCACCGCGGATTGTTTGTATCATATAGAAAAAGGAAATGTAGGGTACAGCACTGCATCATTCATTTCTTCTCTAAAATACCTCATAAAAAGTTGAGTATCCTAATATGTATACTGGTCACAGCGTGAGAAGATCTTCGACCAATTTTTTTGTCAATTAGGCAATCCAGAGACCTGCCAAATAAAATTCAATATGGCGACACAGAGCAAACAAATGTAATTTAATACATTGTAGACCGTGGATTTTGGTATACATAAGTGTTTATTTTGGAGAAAGGTGCTTTTATTTTGCTTTGGTGTCTCTATACTAATAATATACAATAAAAAGTTCAGTTTTATAAAACTTTTAAGCTGGGTATAACAATTTAAGACCAACTTTTGGTTGTGTAGGTACTTATATAAGAACATTATTTTTTTGTTAGCGGTTTTTAGACTATGAAGAATCATTATTTAATGTCGTGCTTCGTAGACGAGAGAGAGAGACTAAGGAGGCACAAGCACGCAAGCAAGGCACATAACGAAGCATCGTAACATAACGTAGCGTAACGTAACGCGTAACGGTCAGATCTTTTGCGTCGCGACCCCTGGGTAGGTACACACTGACTAAAACATATACAATATTATAATGGAAGTGAAACTTTTATGAAATTGCTGGCATTAAAATTTCACTTGCTTGAATTGGAAGATATCACCTGCAGTATTTAACTTTTATGCTCACGGATTTCAGGAATGAAACACCTACTTCAAAATGCCAACAACTTGTATTGTAGTCGGTTGTGGGAGCCGTTCAAACCAAGACCACGTAAGCTTTTTTAGGGTCCCAGCTGTTTTAAAGAACACATTTTTGGTGCATTAAGGTGAATGGTGAATTAAGTAAGAAGCGTAGAGAAATGTAGTTAGCAGCAATCAATAGATGATTTAACAGAATCAAAATCAAATATCAGGCTGTATGTAGCGGGCATTTTGTTCAGTTTTGTTCAATAACAATATTTATAAAAACTAAGAAAAGTGATATATTCTAAATAAAAAATACTAATCAAATGAACAATATACTAAACACTATTAAAATATACTAAATTGTAGCAAAGTATACTAATAAATTCGACTTAAAAGTCTTGAGCACTGTTTATGACTGAATAGACAATAGAAAACTAACCTATCTGTCTAAATTGTTTGCCCTGGACGGCCATATTGGGTCACGTGATCTGGATTGCCTAATAGGGCATGTCCACGACAGTTGACAGTTGACAGTTGACAATACCTTGGTGGTAAAACAATAAACAATAGACACGATGGAAAATTATCAAACAACAAACAACTATTAACCTATATTATATACTATTAAATATGCAAGCTGAACAATTAAAATAACTTCAAAAGTACACTGAAGCAAAACCAACTAAAATCAAACAAGATTTATCATTATAAATCAGCATAACCTCACTATTAAGTACCACGTGTTCTGAACGCTTTGTTTATTGTTTTACCACCAGGCTAGTTTGTGACGTCACGTGGACATGCCCTATACTGGAAAAGATATAGTAGATCTACAACTGGTGCTTGAAAGGGTAGCTGGAGGGTATTTAGGAGAAAGTTTGACTAAAAAAGTTTCCATTGCTTGTGAAATTGAAATCGGCGATGTTTCCGGCAGTTAATTAGGCTCTGGGGAACCGCACAAAATCGAAAGAAGTTATTGCTCGGTCATTAATCAGGCTTCAGAGGACATACCTATGATCGTGTGCTAAAAGCAAAGGTGTATTCATCAAATTTGAAAACTTCCAAAATTGGTATTGTTCTACATGTTCATGGAACGAGTTATTTGGTATCTAACGTGTTATGCTCTCGTATCTAACGTATTAAATTATGGTAACTGATGTATTATGTGTAACTAAGGTTTTATGTAGGTGTTGGTAGGTTTATGATGTTTATAATTATTAATAAAGATGTCTCAGTTCCCAATTATACGATAAGATCAGTTAATACATTTGGATATTATTATAACGGAATAATCTTAAGAATGCTATACGCAATAATACTATAGTTATGTTTCCAATTGGATTGTTTTTAATATTGCTTGCCTGAACGATAGTCATTTTATCTTGCCAATAAGATACTCCATTATCAGTTAATGCTTTACGTAATATTTCAATTCACTAGCGTTATGAACAACATTTTGGAACTATGGTTCTTTACAAAAGATCTGACCGTTACGCGTTACGTTACGCTACGTTATGTTACGATGCTTCGTTATGTGCCTTGCTTCCGTGCTTGTACCTCCTTAGTCTCTCTCTCGTCTACGAAGCAGCGATTCATAATAATATGCTCCTGTCGGTATTCGAACCCGGGCCGCCCGCGTGCAATGCGAGCATTCTAACCACTGAACCACCGATGCTATATTTAAATTCTATGCAAAGATGGTATTCGCAGTGCCGGTGATCTACTTGAATTTGTTCGGATAAATTTTTACTATCATTTCCATAATTTTTTTTGCGCGATTAAGGGGTCTAGCACATTTACTTTTCGAAATACAGGGTGTTGAAATTTTGAAAACTTGAATGTTTTAATTCGATAACTTTAAAATGGATGGATAAATTGATTTGACATTTGGCAGGTTGTTTTTTATTGTAAAAGGGCATTTTTTGAAAGAAATTGTAGTTTGTGCAACTAGTGTGGATATTATGGCCATATCGCACGAGGACGAAGTTTGAGCACGACGCCGTAGGCGGAGTGCTCAATCGTTCAAATGCGATATGGACAATCCACACGAGTCGAGCAGCATATTTTTTCTACGAGCCACTTAAGAAAAAATCTAGGAAATAAAAATTTCTATAATCTGTAATATAACTTCAAATTAAAAATGTAACAATTCAATTTCATGTTTCCACTAATTTTTTTTGTGGTAAACGTACAGTTCTTGAATGTCCAATTTGTATAATGCTACGGTTTCATTTTTTAAATATACGATGCTGTTATAAGTAGATGTTGTCAGTCGGACTCCCTCATGAAGGGTACCGTACCATTATCTATAATAATGAATATTCTGCTAAATATTTCAAACGTCTACCTGTTGTTGTTATTATAATCAAGCAGAATAATTATTTTTAAAGATAAAAGTAACAATTAAAAAAAACTTTTTCACGGGAATCGAACCCGGATCTACGGCGTGAGAGTCTGGATTGCTTACTACTCGACCACTGAGAAATATGAAAATTGTTTATCTATAACGTCAGATGTACCTATTACATAATTTTATAAAATCTGAGGTCCCCTTAAATACCCATTTTATTCTGTTTTAAGTATTTGTTGGTAATTTGTACGGATTATTTCTTTTAAGTTTATCTTTGTAAATGAATATTCTTGATCCAGTGCATTTCTATGAAAAACTTTTTTTGACAAGTTATTTTGACGTTTCTTTCAAATTGAAAAAAGATGAATGACGGATACTCAACTCGAATGCTGATTGGTGGATTTCATATACGTTCTAGGATGTATATGAAATCATATCCGTTTAGTTAACTGATGGCCTACATTTTCATTTTGTAAACTGTGCAGAATAGTAGTTTGTGCAACTAGTGTGGATATGGACAATCTACACGAGTCGAACATTATATTTTTTCTACGATCCATTCAAGAAAAAATCTAGAAAATAAACATTTGAATATACTGTAAAATAGATATAACTTGAAATTAAAAATGCTCAAAATTTTATTCATAATCTTACCGATTCAAGTTTATGACTTCACTAATTTTTTGTGATAAACGTACAGTTCTTAAATGTACAATTTGTACAATGCTACGGTTTCCCTTTTTAAATATACGATGCTGTTATAAGTAGATGTTGCCAGTCGGACTTCCTCATGAAGGGCACCGTACCATTATCTATAATAATGAATATTCTGCCAAATATTTCAAACGTCTACCTGTTGTCGTTATTAATATCAAGCAGAATAATTATTTAAAAATAAAATTAACAGTAAAAAAAAATTTCCTCACAGGGAATTGAACCCGGGTCTACCGCGTATGCATACTACTCATCCACCAAAGAATATGAAAATTGTTCATCTATAACGTCAAATATATTATATAATTTTTTCTTAATTTTAATTTTTTCTTAATTCCTAACCTAACCTAACCTAACCTACCGTGTGTCCCGCGACACGTTCTACCTTTTTTTTCTGTGCATGAGGGCTATTGTTGATGATGTTCCGGATTATTTAATTACACTTTGGCGACAGTTGTACAGGAAGGATAATGTTCCACTTCTGACTTGAGATGAAGTATTTACGAAGTGCTTATTAAACTATGTGGAGGAAAGACGTAAACTCTAATGCGACGACAATATTGGTATAAGTGCGACAAGACAAAGTCATAGGAGATATTTCAACTTAAACAGATCCGTTGAAAGCAGTTAGGTCTGAGACAAGTCAATAATGATGATAAATATTTGGATTGTAAGGCACTAACTATGTAAATTATGTTAGATGTAGAATAATTAATTTAACGGCTTTTAACGATGTTGGTGTAAAGTCCTTTTTGATCCTATTTGATGTACAGCTTATCTCGTCCTCCTAATACAGCGATAAAGTTTCTTCAACGTTCTCGTTGTTAGATTCAACGAGCAACTGTTGATTATAACTTATAGGCAATATGTTAGTACAAGCAACACTTACAACGCCAAGAGTGGGATTGGAGTAAATGTTTCGTCGATACTATCATCAATAAAAGCAAATATCATCTTCGGCATTGTATTAAGCGTTAGTTGTCAGGACCGGAGTGGATTTTCAATTCCATTTCATGAATATACTCAAATTAAACTTATGATATTTAATAGTTATTAAGAAATAATAATTCAAGACTTGAAATAAAATTAAGTATGTGAGTGTGTGAGAAAATTCAACAGATTTGTTAGGATTGTCAATAACGATGAAGCTGCACTTTATACATATGAATTGACGTGAAAAAAATTATTTTTTCAATGTTCGGTGTTGCGTGAAAAATTGTATAAGCCCTTCATTTTTGCAGCTAGTTATTTCAATGTTTTCGAAAACTTTTCTGTCCCCAGTTGGAACAAGATGGTACTATAAAACAAAATTGATACTCTCAACAAAACTATGCTCCACCCTATTATACCAGCAAGGCAAAAGAATTTGTAAACTTACTGTACGTGGGATTTTTGAACAGTTTGTACCAATAGAATTGGATACAAATTTTATATGAAATATACATTGTGTCCCAAGATTTTTCTACAGGCTGTAACCCAGGAGTTAACGAATAGGTTTATTTGAAAATTGGGTGATCTTTTGGGAACTACAGTAATTTCATCCAAGGTATACAAGGTATCTGTGACGTCATCATAGAAACAGAGACGTCATCGCAGTGTAAAAAAATCAATAGAAGGAGGAGATATAACTAAGCTCGAATAGAAAAGCTTTTTATTTCATATTTAACAGTGTATCACAGTGAGGGATTATTATTATTATAATTGCACCAAATTTTCAGTTCAATGTTTATTTGCAACAATAACCAGAACATTCCGACTTTAAAGTGATTTTTTAATAGCTATTTATACAACTAGTTGCAAATTGAACATGTTTTTGCATCGTGTTTATAAACAAGATTTTTTGTAATTCGGTTGACGAAAATAAAAAAAGAAAATTTCCATTACGTTTCATTGAAATTTTAAATACTATCAAAGCCATGCTTGTTTGTTTCTGTGGAGATAACCATTACAACAATGATCAAAACCTTAAATGTTAAGACATTTGTCAAAATAACCACATTTATTTGTTAATTCTGTCCATTCTGTCTTTAAAAATGAGCGAATCTGAAGAGTACCTACTTTCAGACGTTGGAGAAGTTGCAAAAGCTGTTGTAGCAAATTTGCTGCCAAGTAAGTCAAAAGCAGCATATGAAACAGCTTATTCTAACTTCCAAGAGTGGTGCGAAGTGAAGAAGATAAATACTGAAAAAACGGTATCAGAAAAGGTTCTTCTTGCTTATTTTTCATACAAAGCCAAAATATCCCAACCGTCGACGATGTGGAGTCACTAGGTATTCGATGTTACGAACAACAATCTATGTCAATAAAAATGTGGATATCAGTAAGTTTACAAATTTGATTGCTTTTTTGAAAAGGAATGCGGAAGAATATGGGCCAAAAAAATCAAAAACATTTAGTAAGAAAGATTTCAGTAGATTTTCAATAGAAGCAGATGATCACATTTATTAAGGTTTGAAAGTAATTTTTATAGTTTTTTATAGTTGGGATAGCAGGAGGTTGCCGAAGAAATGAATTACTGAATATGCGGACCGAGGATGTTGGCGACTGCGGTTCTTTTATTAAAATAAGCATTCCAGATACGAAGACAAAGATTGAGAGAATTTTTACAATAACCGAAGGTGATGTTGATGGAATTAATCTGATTGCATTAGTCCGAAAATACATCCAAATGCGTCCAAACCATGTAAAAAATAATCGTTTTTTCCTAGGATATCGACACGGAGAATGCAATATTCAACCTGTTGGCATCAACACATTTTCTGACACCCCCAAAAAAATAGCAGCATTCCTTGGCTTGCAAAATCCTAAATTATACACTAGCCATGCATTTCGCAGATCGTCTGCAACGTTACTGTCAGATGCTGGTGCTGATATACAAACGTTGAAAAGGCATGGTGGATGGAAGTCCAACGCTGTTGCTGAAAATTATATTGACGAATCTATCAAGAATAAAAGGAAAACAGCTGTGAAGATACTTGGGCAAAATACATTGACAAATATCGACAATATCGCAGTTCCGAAACAAAGTACATCGACAAGCATAACAATGAATTCAAACGTGGCTGAGTTTTTTAACAATGATGTATCATCTGGGGTTTCATCTATGTCTACAAGTAATGAACAAAAGGTAGCAGTATTCCGTGGCAATACGTTTCAAAACTGTACGTTTAATATTTATAATAAATTACAGTGATTTCTCAATAAAAATATTATAATATGTAGTTGTCTAATTCATTTCATAATAAAACTAGCTATTCTCAGTAAAAATAAATGGATTTGTTGTCCCTGAGTGACAAAATGAACCACGTTTTGCAACTAAAATGAGTGTCAAAATGGTGACATTTTGTAAGTGAATTGCAAAAAATGTTTAAAATGGACTCCGTCTGCAACAACACAGGTATCGTACCGTGTAGTTCACGTGTATAAAATGTGTACATGCCGCATGTATTATCTCTAACGTAAGGTTATTACAAGCTTGTTGCAAATAAACAATAAATTGAAAATTTGGTATAATTATCCACTTGAGTACCCTCACTGTGATACACTGTTGAATTTAAAAAAAAATTCTTTCATTTGAGCTAAGTTTGATCCCCCCCTTCCATTGAATTTTTTTCATTGCGATGACGTCTCTGCTCCTATGATGTTGTCATAGGTACCCTGTATGCCTACACAATTTTTGAATAAACCTTTTCGTTGGTTCATGAGTTACAGCCTGTAAAAAAATCTTGGGACACCCTCTATAGAGTATGATGTATGGATTTTGTTTCGTTCTCGTGTTTCTCAAATGTGAAAAAGAGTGCTTGGTACCAACTTGAACAAATAACAATATAAATTGCCCAAGCAAAATATTAGCTTACATTCTACGAGATAAAAGCAGACGAAAATAATGGTTCGAAAAAGCAAAGATTCAAAAGAAGTTGACCAAAACCACTAACATTTTTCAAATTAAATAATTTATAAATAAATTCAAGGAAAATAAGTTATTATTTGATATTGACCGTTTTGTTATGATATACCTAACCTGCTGATAAATAAGTTTTACATGCAACACTCGTCCACCGATCTAAAGATTTTGCCAGATTTTCTGCACAAACCTTCAAAAATCATGGCTCCATTCTTCCAATTATATACACAAACAACTTGGAAGTACAAAAATATTCTAAAATTAAATCAAATTAACTAATATACGAACACCAAAAAAATTGTCAGCTGATGTTCACCTTAGCAGAATATTTTGGCGCTCGCCGTAGTAGCAATGGCCAGCCAATTTGACAAATTCTGCCAACATTATTCTGAACCTTATGACGTCATTTGCCCCAAAGTCACAGATAATAAAGAGAACAGATACGAATCAAACGATTTTCAGCTCCGTCGCCAATGACCTTGGACCTTTAACTCGGTATGGCCGCGATGTTGCCAGTTTAAAATATTTCCTGAATTTCTTACCAAATTGCAGTGTTGACTCTGGGACAATAACAATTTCTAGTGCCGGATCTAGTTTTCTTGGAAGTTTCCACTAAATCTTTGAAACTGCGCCATGAGTTAAAACAATAATCATAATCGAATATATATTTATTTATTTATTAAATACCTATATGTACATTCCTATGATTTGTTATGAATAGTCATTACTCTTGGGAGATTAATTGATAAATACATTTTTAGATAACACAAATAATTACAAAAATCAACCAAATTTTAAAGTACAAATTATTATTATTATTTATTATCAAAGGGAATACAATATACACCTATGCAAGGGAGAATTTTGATGATTATTTGTAGCACCAAAGTTAATATCGATAACTTTAAAATTTCTTTCATTATAGGCCGGGATATTGTAGCGTAGTGGCTTGAAGTTCTGAATGCGTGAAAAGAAAAATTGTTGGCATATGGTTTGAATTCTAGTCGCGGTTATATGGACAATTACAGAGCACCTGACTTTGACAGGCCATATTATTCTGGAAGACAACTGATCAGTTGTAATTGAAGCTTGTGTGTTTTTGTATGCGCTGTAAGCCAATTGGTTGTCAGACTTTGTAAACAATGTCAATGTTGTATAATTGTATATATTTTATTTGAATAATAAAAACTTCACAAATAATACATGGCGCAGTCAGTAAACGGTCTCAGATCAATTATATAGTCCCTCCGCTTTGTTGAAAAAGCCGGAAATATTTTTCATTCCACACTTAACAATACTATAAAACAATGGCATTTTAAGCAACTTTAAAAACTTATTACTAATTACAGTCTGAATATCACTCACCAGTGAACAATAAAAACTGAATAAAATATGACATGTGCCTTCCAGAACAATATGGCCGACCTGTTAGTGACGTCATTCTGGAATGTTCCATTGTGATAATTGTGTTTACCATGCAAATTTTCGAATTCGAGGGTGTGCTTAAGGCTATAGGTATGCCGACTATGCCGTCAATCCATACTTTGAACTCACAGGGTATTTTTGGGAAGGAGGACTAATTTCCTCACTTATAAATTTAATTTTAGCGCTTATATGTTTTGCAAATCTATGACATTTTATCAATAGAAAAAGTTTAAAAATTCCCACATTATATATATTTTTTTATTACTGCCAATTCTCAAAGTATCAAGCAAGTTCGACTCTGAAAAACTATTTATTACTCTCTCCACGCTAGCTGCGCTCACCTGCTCTAATGTTGATAAGTCTATAATTTTTTATCTTGGAATCTTCATTTGTATAAATTATACACTTCAACATCAGGAATGCATTTAACGAATTAATCACTTTGAGAATTTAACAAGTCACAGAAGATGATTAGTGCTAGAATATTTGCAGTATTTAAAATTCTAGAATGTTTGATGATACGAATATTTTTTCCGCCACTTCCACCTTACCGCTTTAAAACACGACTTAAAGCATATTAAGTAACATACTTGAGCTCATTACTATACCGGTCGAGTCTTGTTATTTATATATGACAGTATGCAACGGTCGAGAGCGTTCAATGTGCAAATTGTATGTGCTATATCCGACCGTTTATAAATTAAGAGGATTTTATAATTTCTCATTTGTATACGCACCAAAACATGTATTTATAATTATGCTGATATGCGGATCTAATATGGATTATGGAATTATTTATTAGCTCTTTCGCGTCCAAGGTAATGTCATTAATAAAATACAACAAAACTTGTTTACGACTTGGGATAGTGGAATGGGCTCGTGGTGTGAGGTAGGAACAAGTTTATTTTTATTTGATGTTTTATGGAGACGATTTGTGTAATCTAAAGAAGTTATAAGAATTCCATTCTACTCCCAGATTTTTGGGACATTTTGTATAAAAAAGGTCATGAAAGAATTTCTATAATATGGTACAAAGCCAGTTTAGTGCGGATGTGAGACTTAAGAGCTCAGGGAAACGATAATGCTCCCGCTCGACACAACTACTTAACTTCAGTGCGCGTGATTAAAAGTGGTAACCCGCTGTATCTCAGAGACTGTTTATCGTTTAGCTTGAAGAAAAAATCTGTATCACAGACTCGTATACAAGAAGCTGCTGCAAATTAGTTTGCTACTCCACCTAGAGGGCGTAATTCACAATAATAGTACTCCTCTTAGCTCTATTTTGTGAAATGGCTGGTAGGGATGAGTGAGAAAGCTGTTACAATTTTTGTTTCGCCTCATGGATTTTATCCGCAATTAGAAACGATCGGAGAATAGTCAGTGATAGGAATTAGGCGAAAGTAAAATCGTTGTTTGCTATGACCAGTTATCCTCTGATTGCGGTTGGAACATATCTACTATCGTTTTACTCTAGTGAATGGTTTCAACTTTTTTTAGCTAGCGGTAATTGAACAATCGCTTTGTTTTCAACTTTTTTGGATACCTTCAAATGCGTTGCTATATTTTCAAATCAGTTACTTGAGTAAAGATGGAATTTGTAGTAGGGTCAACATAGATATGGCTTTCAGGAAGCCAGATGGTGAATATACCGAAAATGAGGGGAAAAGAGTTCGACTCTTACTGGAAACTCATTTTCCCAGGAGTACCCCAAATAGGGGAGATAATCTTTTTGAAATTCACAATAGGCCTTCGAAGTTTTCACCTTTCAAGGCACCGGGAGCAGATAGAATTTTCCCAGCATTGCTCCAGTAAGGACATGACGAAATTCTACGGCATCTGGTTAGAATTAGTCGAAGCAGCTTAGAACTGGGTTATATACCTGAAGCATGGAGAAGGGCAATAGTAACCTTCATTCCAAAAACTGGAAAAAGGGACCCAACAAACCACAAATCCTTCAGACCAATTAGTCTAGCATGGTTTGTGCTCGAAACGATGGAAAAAGCTATTGACAACCATTTTAGAACGGAAATCCTAGAGAGACTACCTCTCCACCCATGTCAGCATGCTTACCGGGCAGGCAGATCTACGGAGACTGCACTGGTACAACTGACGGAGGATATCCGAGGTGCTCTAGACAACCAAGAAACTGTAGTATGTGCATTTTTGGACATAGAAGGAGCTTTTGAAAATACTCCACATGAGGCAGTCAAAAAAGCATTAAACAGAAAAGGCGTAGACAGCACAACATCCAAATGGATGTCGGAACTGCTCACCACAAGAGTAGCAGAGACGAGGACGAGCAAAAACATTGTCTCCATCTGCACTACCAGAGGATGCCCACAGGGAGGAGTAGCATCCCCATTAATGTGGAGTCTGACGGTTGACGAACTCCTGTGCGGTTTGAGGGATCTCGGAATATCCTGCCAAGGATATGCCGACGATATTGTCATAACAGCCAGAAGAAATTCGAAAGCATCCTTTGTGATATTGTACAAAAGGCTCTGAACTATACAAATAGCTGGTTTAGGCTGGTTTAGGAATTAGCATCAACCCCACTATAACCATTTTGATAGCCTTCACTAAGAAAAGAAAACTCAACCTCAAAATCATAAAACTTTGATGGGAACGAGGATTGAATAAAGACAAGAAGTCAAGTATCTAGGTTTAACTCTAGACAGTTAACTTCTCTGTGGAACAACAAACACATTTTGCAGTATTCGTACGAGTTTTTTTAAATAATGTTGTTCCAGATAGGATGAGTATCTTCACACCCATAACCCTCCAAAGTCATCTAACCCAATAATATAGATTTTCCTCTGTGGGTAATTCAAAATTACTCGCTTTCACAACAGCAATCTTGAATTTAGAAGATCGCATTCTACAAGGCTTTTCTGGTCGTTTGAATTTTAGCTGAAGGTGCACATTTTGAACATCCACTTCGAAATGTAAGTACTACTCTTTGTCATTTGAACGTAAACTTAGTATACACTTCATATATTTTCGACTCGCAAATGTTGCTCACGAAATTGTTATGGACACTAAAAAAAATGTCCTTTTTTTATTTCTTAGTGTTTTGTTAGTAACTCGTAATATTAGTAAATAATCGTAATGGTAATGGTATCAAAAGACGAATTGTTGATAATAAATATGCAGCATTTATTAGCAAAGTGATTGGATAATTGAGAGCGAAGTGAATTTGGAAAAACTGGAAAATTTCAAAAATTCATATCTTCGTCGCTTTTCAAGCTAACACGTTAAAACTTCGTAGAAAACAAGTAGTTCAGTCGACAGGTAGTTTCAGATAGAAAAAGGTCGGAAGTTAATGAAACTTTAGGATGTTGTTCAGGGACGATTAATCAACATTTTCCCAAGTTTCGGACCTCCAGGACCCTGTGCTAAGAAAGGAGGGGGTGGGAAACTGCAAAATTTGTTTCTTCAAACATGTTTGTGTGTCAATTTGTTACCGAGATATGACGCTCCGAAGAATAGGTCATTTTTCAAATTCCGCTATGTTAATGACACGAATGGCGGGTGCTAGCATCGAAGTGAAGCAGGCATATGAGGACGCCGACGTGATGATCATCATCACCTCCATATCCAAGGCCAGCGAATTCGACAGCGTCATCATTACTGCTGAAGATGTGGACATACTTATGCTGTTGACAGCATTAATTACGTCCACAAAAAACATCTATCTTCAAAAAAGTGGAAGAGGCAGTGGTCCCAGTGTCCTCTACTCGCCAAGTTCAAGGTACTTCATGTGCGTGAGAAGCATGTACCATGGGACAATTACCTTTGTTTTTTAGTGCAATGCAATTGCAATTTTTCAATGCAATCTTTTTCAGTAGGCTTGTATATAAATGTATATAAATGGAACTGATGAAACCCAAATTTTAAAGCCACAGCTGATATAATACGATGATATTTTATCAAATAAATTGAACATATTTGACGATTCGACTTCTATCTATCTACGAATGTTTTTTTAATGTTTAGTTAATATGTCAAACTTGTTGCGCTTCTTTTCGAAATATTAATGGAACCCAAGGAGTTCCCGCTGTTTCTCCCAATATATCGTTGTATTTAAAACCCGGTATATGGCCACGCTTAGGGAGCTCATATCATATAAATTCCATTGATATTCAAAATGGAATTCCGAACTCTTCGTGCCTTTTCTTTATCTCCCCTCTTGCGCTTATGGCACTCTAATCCTTTGCTGGTAACTTATAGGTTATGTCTACTGCCACTCTACCGTCTTTTCAGAAGTCTGACAAATTCACGATATTATTTAACTATTCCATTGTAATAGTTCGTGATCTTAGCTATGCAATAATTTTTAGTTTGGAAAACCACCAAAATATCGAACAATCAAAACATCTACTTTTCACTAAGTGAAACAACTGGATTTGAAGTGCGACGGCAAGTATCATTTAGCAAGTCTTAAGACCAGCTGTCAAAGACTAACTGGAAAGGGAATCATTAAAAATTCTCACTTATCGAAAATTAGAAGACATGGTATGATGAAACAGTATAAATCTTCAGAAAAGTACATCCAAGCATCTTCGAGAAAGAAAGTATTTCATCCAATGATTTTATTTTTGTAACTGAACTTATATAAGTGATAACCATCCTTTCTCCTTCATTTCAAATCACTTAATCTTTTCTCAGCTCAGCCACAGAGGACAGTGGAAAAATGCACAAATTTTGATTCCAAAGAACACTAGACTGTGTTTTTGTCAGTCAATAACTTTAGCGGTATTTTAGCCACAATCGAATCCCGTGTATCGATACAGCGGGAGTATTTTTTGTTCAGCTTTCAGATAATTTATGCGATTTTAACAGACTCGTAACAATGGCGCATTATCCGGCTTGCAGTAATTAGTGATCAAGTAGGTGGAAATGTGGGGCATACATTGCATTCAACTAGACAAAAGACAACAAACAAAAAAAAGATGAAGTTCAATATCCACATCTGTCCGTCGACTTTACATACACTCCCTGCCTACACGTTAATGAGCGAATAAAATGAAAAGTAGCACGTATATGTGTGAACCTTGATTTACTGTGATACTGTATCTTTATTAGTGTTTTTATTTAACGTGTTTTGAACAAAGTACGATTATGTCTATTTTAGTAGGTACCATTTTCATTTCCGGTAATTTGAGTAATATTTTGTCAAAATATAGAACCGATGCCTAAGATTTGTGATGGTAAACGCTACTAATACCTACTAATACAATTCAAATTATTTAATATCTTTTTTCTACTACCGTGTGTAAAGTACGTACTTTAGATACATTTTCGAGTGCGTAAAACTTTATTTTACGCACTAGTGCGTAAAGAGTTTTACTTTACGCACTAGTGCGTAAAGAAAAAATTCCAATATGTATGTAGTTATAGATATCTAGTCTTATAAAAATATAGGTATAATAAACAGATATTAAATCCAAGTTTTTTTCATAAATTGGAGATAGAAACCAATAGAATTCGGTAAAGTAACCTAATAATTAATGTTAAATAATTATTGAGTACTGGAAATAATACGGTAAATAGGTATAAGTTGGCGGTGAGTGACTGACATTTCTTTGTGAATTGAATCTGACATTTAAAATTTAAATTGAGATCTTCCGACTATACCTAGAGTAAGCAATTGTATTTTATATTTAGGAATTGAATATTTTTATAAAACTATGATGTTATTTTAGATTATTATAAAAAGACTCTTCTAAAGAAAAATTCAACTTACTTTACGCACTAGTGCGTAAAGTATGTTTCTTTACGCACTAGTGCGTAAAGAAAATTACTATTAAACTTTTGTATTTCAATTAAATATTCGCTAGTAGAAAAAATATTGTATGCAATTCGTGTGTAAAGACCTTTTTTTCGACTCATGTGATTGTCGCATTCGCCTTCGGCTCATGCGACAATATTCACATTCGTCAAAAAAAAGGCTACTTTACACACTAGTTACATAAATAACTATTTTTTGTCCCTTAGATCGATAACTTCATTTCATTTACATTTAGTGGGGAGGAAAACATTTTTATGTCAAATCTTACTTGTCAAAAACTGCAAGCAAACAAATAAATGCTTTTGCAGTGAAAATTTTATAAATTTTGTTCAACCATCCTTTGCCGTTACGTCATACATTGTCCAGCTTGCTCTCTCATTCATGAAATGGATGAGACGGAATTATGACGCCTTTAACGTATTTCTCATCTAAGGTCGACATAAATTTTATCTGTTACTTTTGACAGTTCAGTTGTCATATTTTGAAATCAATTCTCAACATATGTCATTGATTATAATTTTGAGATTAAGTGTAAAATAACATTCAAGTAATATCAGACATACGTAAAACAGCAGAATACGTCATCCATTATGACGTAACGGCAAAGGATGGCTGTACAAACTCTACAATGAAAATATCACAGAACACGAAGTTCTACCAAAAAATGTTTTTGCGATGTATGGAGACTCTCCATGAATGGATGAGTTAGTCAGTACAGTCCTGTCAAGTTTGTCTGGTAATATTGTGTGATTTAAAAGACTAGGTGGTATGGGCGCAAGTACAGATTAAAATGCTGTACCTTGGTCAAAAATTGTTTATAACGCTATTGTTTGAGCAAATGAGGAAAATTGGTCTTTTTAGTTGAATAAAATTTTCATTACATTTTCTGACCAATTTTTTACAAAAAAAATTATTACTTCTCAGGTTATTGCCATTTGAATAATTGAAAATGTGCAATTTACCTTAAATTCACCACGTGAAGGGGGAAAATCGGTTTGACAAATTTTGGCTTTAATACAGGGTGCGGCATTAGTGCGAGGATGTCGAATTACTCGCTTGTCGTAAGAGAAGCCGAAAAACTTTATTTATATAGTTGAGCTATATATAGGACCATATTTTGAAAATATTTTCATATATACAGAGATTATTTTTGGTTAAATATTTCCACCGTCAAACTGATAAAATGTCACCTAATATTTGTTTCAAATAATGTTTGGCTGAAAGTATTATCAATAATGTCTAACAAATTGAAGCAATTAGGTATTGGGAATGTTTGGGAAATAATAAAGTGCCATACAATACCATTAGGATAATAAAATACAGAGTGTCCCATTTAAGAAAATCCAGTAAATGATCATTATGTTTTATTACGAATCCTGTATTTAAAAAATGAATATCGCGCTATATTAATAATTTTGGACAATAGTAAACTATATCAAGAATCGTTTGATCGTAAATATATTTCTTGATATCACATCTAAACAAGTTTCGCTTTTTGTTGGTGTATTCTTTGATATAAGTGTGTTAATAGCACGGGTGTAAAAATAGTATATTACGTAACGAGTGCGGAAAGTTACATTTTTCACACGAGTGGGTAAGCATTGTCTCACGAGGCACAAGTCGAGTGAGACACTTCTACGGGTGTGAAAAATCACTTTCGCACAAGTAATGTACACTATTTTTCCTACGACCATGCGATAATTGTAACAAATATTGTTTAATGTAATGGTTTCTTGAAAATAATGTTGACATCGTTGAGTGCGGAAATGAAATGAGTGAAATTTACTTTGCAACGAGTTATGTACACTATTTTTCCTACGGCCATAAATATTTAAACAGTACCTTAGATTTTTCGCTACTATATCAGTATCAACTTCCATTATAATAAAAAACCGAGACTACCACTTTTTATTTCTAGTTTATCTCACAATAATTATAATATGTTAACACTCTAATGTAATAAATATTTCACTTACATTCACAAAACCGATTTCTATGCTTTGTGTTATAATTTGAGAATTTTGACATAAGCCCACTTCATTATTCTTCACTTTTATGATTAGTATATATTTTTTTGCGATCACGCGATAAATTTACGAAATATGATGGTTTTATTTTTTTGAAAACATCAATAACTGTACCTACCTATAACATATGATTATTTTCAAAATAATCAGTTTGTAATGCAAAATATTTTCAAAATAACGCAGGAGACATTTTAATTCTTTGTAATTTAATTTTTTTTTCAATTTCTACAGCTATAGCTTGAGAAAAATTCAATACAAAATATCTGAACGAAATAAAAACGATGAAAGACTTGTTCAAGCATTTTTCACGACTGAAGCATTGCTGAGGACAAACATTATATAAATGGCGAAGAACCATCCAGGTTTTTATAGGAAAAAATTTATGTTTAATCCGGAATTACAGTGTACCTAATAATTTTACGCGTATTTATGGGCACATCCTCTATAGAAAAAAAAAACTTGATTCGGATTGCAAAATACCCAACCAGTCGACAATTATCATCGATTGTTGCGATAATGGTAACCGTTTCACGCATACAACATACATATGTATATGTATTCTTTTTTGGATCACATTCACCAAAACTAAGCGACTTTAATGGAAGTCATTATAACAATTCCGACAATTACATACCTCTCTCTGGGTAATTATGTTAGTATTGTGATGTACAGGAAATGATTTTTTTAAATGAACTCGCCCACATACGTAATCGAAGTTAAATGTCTAACAATGGCCTATTAGATATCTGATACTATATCTGCTTTCACAATTGTTGATGCTCTCAATAATACTTTTATTTTATTTCAAATTGTCAGACGAAATGACGCCTATTTAAACAACAGTATATATGATCGAATTATGGGATGGTCTTCAAATATCACTTAAAACATTACAGTTAACTGCTTTCATTACTTTTTAATTGTAACACAAAATGTTTAAAACAGAAAAAGCACTTCGCAGTGGAGCCACACCATTAGATAAATTGGGGTTATCGCTTTTTTCTCATATTTCGCTTTCCTAGTTTCTTTTATCACTAAGACTTATCCTAAGTTCAAAACCAAAGTGCTGGAGCAGCTAACTGACTATTCGATCACCAGGAAAAACCTAGAGAATAGGATACATTCTGACGTTTCCACAAGTTTCAATATTGGAAGAATCCCCGTCAGGAAGTCTAGTGTAGGATTGAATTCGATCAAAAAATGTTGAACATCGATGAGTCATATAGATTTATTATCTTCTGTAAACCAAATTGTTTAAAATTGACGTTGAGCGCTAATGAAACACTAAAGAGTCCAATGACGTTAAAAAAAATGATGTTGAATAATGCAGATTCTTGCCTAACTAACCAATAGATTTGGAGGTAAACTAAGCCAGTTCACAGGGCTTTGTTACCTTTTTGATGTAAAGAAAAAAGTTAATTTTTTTAGCAAAACTAGAAAAAAAAAGGAGAAAGCAATTTTAGGGCACCACTAATTTTCTTTCCTAAAAGAAAAATTAGAAAGAAAATCAAATCTAAAGGTCAGCTAACTTTAAATCTGTTTAAAAAAAAGAAAGAACTTAGTTTCTGTATAATAAATAAAACCACTACGTAAAAAAATGTATATAATTACGATTTTGAAATTACAAAAAAAATGGGTTAGCAAACAATAAGGATATATAAAAAAATACTTAGCACAAAAAAAACTTATGAGGATGAAGATGAGTTGAACTGAAACTGTTGATGTGCTTCTATGGACTGTATACAGGAAACGGTATTTGGGAAACTGTATCCAGGTTACTTTATGTTTCAAAAACAAACTTTTATCCGGTAAACTATATCCAGGAAACTATAGCTTCGGGATGTTGTGATGCAAGAACTTTATGTCTCCAAAAAAATTTGTATCCGGTAAACTACTATGCCATGAACTGTTTGTCAGGAACTTAATATAGGTACTCCACTACTGAGTTCCAGGAAACTGTGTCCAGAGAACAGTAATACAGATGGGAACTTAAAAAGTTACGGCTGCCTATTAGATTTTGTGTAAATTTGTTAAAATTATTACTTGGACTACTGCACAGTTCCAACGTGCTATGTCAACAGACGATGAGAGAAGAACTGCCGGTACCCGTATTTAAAGACCATTCGAAATTTTAAATTTCGCGGTAAAATACCTCTTGAATATTGATTTTTGATCTAGTTTATTCCACCACAAATCACAAAAGTGAAATAATTTATTAAATATTTGAATGAAATATTTTTAGGTAATATATATAGACTATTCCACCAAAAATCAAAATTCTGAAGTCATTATTGCACATTTTTATTATCTGAAATGTTAACTAACAAAGTTAACGTTTCAATGTTCCTCGCGGTGTATTCATATGGCGCACACCAAAAAGGCATTTGAATGAAAAATGGAGTATGGTTGAAATAATACCCTTCTTGGTGTGCGTCATCGTTTGTGACGTATATCCGGGTTTTCGGCATGTCGTTTATTTTATTTGCTATTTTGACATATAGCTAACCTTAAATTTGATAAATAAAATCATCAGGATCGTATCACAGAGTACACCATTTAACAAGAGGCGAAAGAAAGTAGTTTTCATGATCGCAAATTTGTGTGCACATGCGTGAATTAATTAGTTTATCTGTCAATGTCAAGTCGACACTTCAGTTCATTCCCCTCAGTTCACCGTGTATTATTTCAAGATTTGGTTGATAATGAGCCACTTCTCATTGCACACATGAGATGAATAATCAGGTGTTCTCATGTTAGTAGTTAAAAAAATATTCTTTAGACCTAATTGGGAGAGATGTTCATCAACACTACTATTTTTCGTAGTGTAGTGTTACTTTTCTCAGTATCAAGTAGTTTATGAGTCAATGCCTCGACGTATTTCCGCTCAATATCGTGTAAGTCCGACTTCAAAGGAACCGAAAAAGCTTTCGTCTCTTGTTAGATGGTGTACTATGTGATCGTATTCAGCTCTTATGCCAGCTCTTTTTCTAACTGAAAATACTTGAGGACACATTGCCGCTACGAGAGTAATGCCTTCATAGCATTTTGCATTCCCGATTGATAGGTTGCGCCTGCGCGTAATCTAAACATCAACCAATCAAATTTTTGTGGGTCAAAGATTAGGGTTAACGTTAGAAATACATTCAAACGGTTCATTATTGTGATATTTTGACAAGGATTAATCACAGACCTGCCTTTTTTTTTAATTTCTTCCTACGTTATGTGTTAGAAGGAGATTAACAATCGATGACACACACCAAGAAGGGTATTATTTCAACGGTTGACATAATATACCCTTTTTGCTGTGCGTCATCGATTGTTAATGTCCTTCTAACACATTACGTAGGAAGAAATGGAAATAAAATATATTACAAACGTTAACCCTGATCTTTGACTTACAAAAATTTGATTGATTGATGTTTAGATTGATTTTCAGCAATAAACTGGAAAAATTACTAGGTATTTAATAATAATAATTGAGAAGTAGGATAGTTTCAATCTATTCCTCCATTCAGCTTAATCCTGCATATCCAACCAAATTTCTAGTTTCAAATGTACCCGCATACGTAGAATAAAAACAAAAACGGTCGTATATTCAACTAAAACGCCAAAATGGCACTGTTTTAACCGGTATATATGTAAATTACCAACATTGAAAACGTCCACTCCATTAAACAATCACAAGTCAATTATGTAAAATGAGGGGCTATCACTGGCTTCGGAAATTAACACGGACAAGTTAAAACACAACCGGCTGCCTATTTTCGACAGCGGAAACTCAGTTTGGTGCGATTAAACAGTGTTAATTTGAATTTGTGATATATTTGCTAATTATGTAGCATGGATTTCGGAAATTAAATTGTTGGCCTGCGAATAATCACTGATTTATATTGTCTTTATTATAATATCTCTCTCTTTCACTCGATGTGTTTACACTGCTGCCAACTGCGTAGTAATTAATGGCGAGTGAACCGCTATGTTAAATCTACTCTATTAAAATAAAGAGATTATAAATTGGGTTGATTTGTAAAGCTGGGTTTTAACAGTGAGACGTAAGGAAGTTTTGCACGGCCAACATCAATCATCTCTCTAGTGAAGGAAGAAAGTTATCAGAACTGATATTTATGAGTAATATGATTATAATTATAAATCAATCATGGGAATTATTCAATGTTTAGTCATTTACGAATACTAAGAAGATTGGTGTAGCGTCACTGTATAATCTATCCACTAGCCACTATTGGAGACACTCCTAAATAGGGTGTTCAACTTCTAATTTTGACTTTATGTTTCATGAGGTAATATTAATGAGTGACAAAAGGGATATTCAAAAATAAAATAATATTACATATATGTTGCTTTCGTATATTTGGGCTTCAAGCACTTGTGCGTGACGCCTCAGTCGTCAGCACGACTTTTAAGCAAAACGAACACGATTTCTTAGGATCCTCAACCAATTGTCATGTGCCAATGCCAATAAATTTCCTGTTTTGTTAGGAGAACAGTTTTCAATTATAATGTTTTT
Organism: Galerucella calmariensis; assembly: GCA_910591675.1. Taxonomy (NCBI): domain Eukaryota; kingdom Metazoa; phylum Arthropoda; class Insecta; order Coleoptera; family Chrysomelidae; genus Galerucella; species Galerucella calmariensis. The sequence continues at coordinate 72,395 of CAJUYG010001258.1, forward strand.
GATAATATAATTTTGCATATTTAGATATTTTTAGTAAGGTATGAATCGAAATCGGCACTATCTTAACCTTTAAATAAACGTCAAACCGGTCAAACGTCAAATATTTATTGTCCGTTACTTGAGCTCATACTTTTCGGTATGTGCTCAAGGGGCAACAGGAAGGTAAGACTAGGCGTCACGTAGGGTAATAAACGAACGAAATTCAGTCACTACGAGCTGCTACCAGCAGCCAAAAGTGAATAATCGAAAACACCTTTACTGTTACTATGTTCAGAGCCTGTTGCATGCGCTCTCGGACCGTAGTATTGAATCTGCCTTGTGATATGATGACTAAATCGTCCGCATATCCTAAGATAGTATGGTGTTCCTTTTTGAGTCTCCTTATCAGTCCGTCCATCACAAGGTTCCATATTAGAGGACACAGGACTCCTCCTTGAGGACACCCCCTTGAAACCCGGACTGATAATGTTCCACCCATCAAGGTTGAAAAGATCGTTCGGTCTCTCAGCATGCAGTCTATCCATCTGCAGATTGTTTCGTCAATTTGCTTTTGACGAATTGCCCTAGTGATTACTTTGTGAGAGGAGTTATCAAAGGCACCCTCTATGCCAAGGAAGGCTGCTTATAATACTTCCTCATTTTCGAAAGCGTACTCTATTCCTTGTACTAGGTGAGGGAGTGCTGTCTCTGTGGATACTCCTGGTTTGTATGCATATTGATCCAGGTCTATCGGTCTTTCTACCAACGATCCTCCTCTAATGTGCATGTCTACCAGTTTTTCCAATGTCTTCAGTACAAATGACATCAGACTTATGGGTCTCAGGGACTTTGCTTTATTGTTTTACCAGGCTTTGGAATAAAGACAACCCTAACATTTCTCCAGACATTTGGTATGTTCCCTAGTCCCATGCTTGCTCTAAGGATCGTACACAGTTTGCTGAGTATAATGCCGTTTGCCTTTTGCAGAATAATAGGATAAATCCCGTCCGATCCCGTTGATTTATATGGCTCAAATGAGTTTATCGCCCATTTTATTTTGCTTTGATTTACCACTTCTCTAGATACTTTCCAACTTTCCTCGTTACTCCGGTTTGGAGTCTTTGAGATCATATTGTTGTTCTGTATCCAATGGTTAATCGCTTATTTTGCATTCTGGAAAAGAAGTTCCACCAGAGTTTCCTTCCCGTTTTGTGTATATCTCCCATCTCTTGTCTCTAATGAGTTAATTGTCTTTTGAGGATCTTTGGAGAGTATCTTATAGAGTCTAGCACATTCGGAGGTCTGTTCTATCTCTTCACAGTGCTTCCTCCATGAATCTCTCTTAGCGATCCTCAGAGCCTTTACTGGGATGTTGACATATATCATTCTGATGTTGCTTTGTTCAATTTGAATTTTATTAATACCTCACATTCAAACTCGAGCTAATCAAAAATATAAACCACGATGAAACCATATGCGAATTCAAACAGCTCACGTTCACTTTTCTTCTTCAACTTGGGTAATTCCACCTCTTATGACTATTTTCTTTCATGTTAAAATAGCTAACTTCAAATTATAGGTACTAGTGACGTGCTAGTGACATCAAAATATAAAAGGGTGATTTCAAGAAATTTTTGAAATATAATTTTTCCAATGGGGATAAAACAAAACAACACTATTAAATTGGATCGCCCTTAATCGTGGATCGTCCCCGATCAAGTACTATCAGATAATCCTACTCTAAATGTCTATCCATGCAAATCATAGTGCCCTAATGAAACTACTAAATCAGCCACTGAGCAAGGGATTATAATTTCTGGGAATATTTATTCACATTCACCAATGTATGAGTTATATGATACAGTTTTTTAATTGTGTTAATCTTGGCTATGAATAAACTACTTATTGAAGCCATGGAAAAAATAATTGCTGGATGTTTTTCATAAACAAACATAAAATTAATTTTACATTCCAGCTGCCAATTTCCATTCAAAAATATTTTAAAACTACAGTAATATTAACTCCGTTTCATACCCTTCAAAATTTATTTTTGATGCCTTTATCGGGTACAATTAAAACATCTTGTATAAACCAGAATTTAGATGGGCTATTAAAATATTTGATGGGTTTTATTTCTAAGTGATACGAACACCTCCAGATACCTCTGTGGTAGTAATAAAATAAGTTGGAAGCGTCACAATAAAAGTAATTCCAACCCAAGACCAAACAATAATTTGTAGCCAAGTTTTAAGGCATTAAAGCTCTTATTAAAGCCTGATTATAAAACATTGTAATAAAATTTCACACATTAAAATAAAACTCGAATAAATTAGAAATAAACTGGTGGTCATTAAGAGCATATTTACGACTCTTAACGTCAACTACGTTCATATTTTTGTTCGTAAATTATTAAAAATGAAAATAATAACCGTAAAACTATAATATGACTACTGAACTTGGTGTCGTCTTTTGAGTGTGTATGTGGTTCGTTCGGTTTTGAAGTGTATTTTATTTTATTGAGTAAAATTATCCTTTTAATTTTCTAGTTCCAAGCTCCAAGTCGTTGAATACTAAAATATGGCAAGTTTATCACCTTCATTTTCTCAGCTGCAAAATTTCGAATGGACTCTTACCAAATTTTTTTTACCCAATACCAAGTAATTATCGGGGGATTAAAAGACGTGCAGCATTTTATTTTCATGGTTAGCAGTTTCCACGTTTGAGTTGTGTAGCAGATATTATTTTCTTGTTACAATCTGATCTTCCATAATAGATAAACACCAACAATATTTGTTGAAGGTAACAGTATTATACTTTGAAAATCGGATAACAAAGATCGTTCACTAGGAAGCAGCAAGTTCTTCACTGGCTATATGCCACGAAAGACATTGAATTACACTTTCGGCGTATTTGCGCCTCATCAGTATCAGGTAGATATATTCTGTCCAGATGTGATAACCATAGATAAAAAAATACAGGGCCATTCGCACCGATTATCCTTAAAGCAAGAACTGGACTTCCTTGAAGAATTAGAAATTAGAAGACACTTAACAGACCCACAATATGAAGTCCTCAATGAACAGCTGAATCTAGGAAGTTCTCCATTATTAAACTGTCTTCTTAAGTGATAATTGTAAAGATCAGCAGATATAGTTTTCCTGGTTTCCTATATCATTGCACAGTTGCACAAAGATCTACCATCTACCAAAGCACAATTTACTCAAATCTAAACTGTCATACATCAACGTCAAAATTAGTATTTCGAGGTTGAGTGGAACTTTAAGCCGTGGATATTCCGAGCTTAGTTAAGGTATCCTTAACGTCGCGTCACGGGTGCCTTTAAATACGGTGCGAACGACTAAGTGATACTTAGTGGATTTGAGTGACACTTAACGTTTAAGTGTAACCGGTGCGAATGGCCCTTCACAAAACAGTCTAACCTATAGAAGTGAAAGTCCAATAGGATTACCTAGAATGAAAAAATGAGGTTTCAAACCCATCCACCTGAAGCGCTAGTTGCAATGGAGTTGTCGAAATAGGCAAGGTAGCTGAGGCCGAAAAACAGACTAAGGGAAGAAGAATTTCAGCGATCGCAGTGGATGGGTTCAGAACTATTTCATAACGTTTTTTTTAATGGAAGTTTGTTTTTGAATAACTAATGCCCGATTTCACTAACCATTTTCTAAAGTCAGGTAATACCTAAAACGAATTTAGGAATTCCTAAATGCAATTTACATTTTACCACGCGCTAAGTAATGCCTGAGAGTGATAATATTACGTATTTCCTATCACTTTTTGATTAATCCTGAGAGGATTGTAGGAACAGCTTTGCGAGTGAGGCCCCTTTTTGTCCCAATAACAATATATTGTGGTTCAAAATATCTGTTGCAAACTTTGTAGGATTTATAAATCTGTTCAGCGCTCAATTCCTTCAGTTTTGGATTGCGAATAAAGGCAACCCATTCATTCAACAACAAAGGGTCATGTTTGGGAAACCTATGTCGTTTTGATGCAATGTCTGTACACCCAGGCACGCAACACTTCACACCAACCATTATAAATATTATGAATGATCACACTTGATAAGACTTACAGTACCTAATTAAAACACAAATAACAGCAGTAAATGGCAAAAGGAAACCAAGGAAACAATCTATAAAAGACAATGGTGACAACAACTATATGACAGCTTTGATGAATTTTAAAATCTTTTCTTCTTTTCGTGCTAAAGGCCTTAGCTGCCAGGCCTGTTTGGATGACTCAATTGCAACTAGCGCTTCAGGTGGATGGGTTTGAAACCTCATTTTTGTATTCAAGGTCATCCTATAAACTTTCACTTCTATAGGTTAGACTGTTTTGTGTGGCCCTTATAGATGGGAAACTGACCCGTGGCGCCCTCCACTTGTACGGGTGGCGCCACCGTCAGTACCTTTAACACAAATAAGATGGTTGTGAACTTCGCTAACAGCCGAAAAAGAAGATTCCTGCTATTTTACAGTTTTTGGCGGCATATTCAAAATTACTGTAATTTCACTTTTATTTCAGAATGACATATGGTCAATTTTTTGATATTTCATCTAAAGTTACTCAACATTAGATTGATATCACAATAATAACAATCAAATAGTAAAATTAAATGAAATGTCAAAAAATGGAACATGTAATGCCTGGGCTACGTTCATAAACTTACTCCAGTGAGTAGAGAAGAGTATGATCTCGTGATTAGAAGAGTATGTTTGTTGGTTACTCGGAGTAACCGTTCAGAGGCTATACCGGCCGGAGGTAAATCAAATGTCATTGTGTTGTGTATATGAATTTGGGGTTATATTTTTCATTTCGAAAATAGAAATCCTTATTTTTAGGAATAATGGTATCTTTTCCAGTTGATAGCACAGAGTAGTCCATTATTGATATCCATTGCAATCAACTGTAACCATATATCTATTAATACATATGAATATGACTGTATCAAATTCAAATAATATCAATTTATCAATAAAAATAACCAGCAGTAATCTGAACAGAGCTACTGTATAAGCCAAACTGTCATAACTGTCAGAGTATATAATACTCCATTAAAAAGCGGTTTCTGAGCGTTTATAAAAGCATACTCTATACTGGTAGAGTAAATTTATGAACGCTTCGGAGTAAACTATCCTTACTCCGAGTAAGTTTATGAACGTAGCCTAGAAATGAGAAAAATGAAGCAATAATCATCAAGTTTATATATTTTATTGAATAAAAAATTTAACAACAATACTGGGAAGTTCGAAGCTGTATGGAAGAATAACTACTTCTGTCACTTTCCATTTAATCAAACATGTGAAACATGTTTTTTATAAAGATAGAGCTTACCGGGTGCACCTCACATTACAGTCTTTCACAAAATATATTCTCGACATTGTCCCTCAAAATAAAAGTCCCACTATAAACAATAAAAAGCAACTACGAATACTCAACACTCACACAAATAAGCAAAATAGTTTTTAAAATCGAAAACTGGACAAACTCACGATACACGTCAGGCAGTTGTCAGGTTAGGATCATAGATAACACGTTAGGATGTCAGTGCTGATATATGTGGAAGAGTCTGCAACTACCCCATTACAGTTCTTACTGAATTAGAAATTTTAGTACTGACGGGACTTCCTATGTGGCAGCATCCTCGCGCCTTCAGAGATCCCCTACCCTGGTCTCAATCCCACCTCATGAAACTCCTTCGTTGATTTTTCTTTGTTCAGAATATGCTTGTGTAAGGAGCCGATGGAGGTTTTATTGACCTTGCTACCATTACACATTTCCAGACAACATTATTGCAGCATATGATGAACATATCACTAAATAGTCAGTAACACAAAAGCCAATCGTAGAGTGCTGATGTTCAAAGAAAATGAAGAGTGGAAAAAAGTACATACGTTTACATGATATACAAACATCAAATGGCGTAGGAACAAGGGATATCTTTTCCAGTAATTCTATCAAAAGATGTCATGATCTTTCAAATGGAAGCAACTGCACTAAACAGTAGATATCATAGGCAGGAAAGAACATACCGTTCGATTACCTATTTCATAGGCAGGTGAGCAAGCACTTGACTCCATATTGACTAACTTTCAACCAGTATGGGATTGTGTACGTAACCTGAATTTACTGAGAGACGGTACAATGTTACGATAGTTTTAGATACAGTGCAAAGGGCGCGTGATGGAATGACTTGGCTAGACTTGTCTTTGCCAATTGTTGCCCTTCTGCGGCATCGCAACAACAACAAAAAGGGTTGCATAGGAGTGAGTTTCTCCCAATTTCATTGAATGGTAGACAAATTGAGCAGGACAGCATTTCAAAGAACATTCGTCATAATTTGTAGAACATACTTTATTCTTCCTTCTAGTACTGAATCCAAATTATGAAGTTAATATTTTGTTATTACCATTTTGAAGTCTGAATCACACATAATATGCGATATTACGAAACCCAATATTCGCTATTGTTGTTCACTAAGGACAATAAATAAATTCAATTGGACTATTCGCCTTGTGTGAAGTCCTGTCTATAAATTCCATTGAGTACGTTACTGATTTGGTGGCTTATACAAAACACGTCCGAACAAATACTGTGCATACAGAATGCTTTTGAAGCACAAAATTTTGCAGAGTAATTATACCTGCAAATTTATTTCATTCCTTGTCTTTGATCTGATAAATGGACATTGTATTGATCCGAATTATGTATTTATGTTTTGTTAAGCACGACGATGTCGAATCGGATTTGCCTTATATTGATCATTGTTTTGATTTCGATTCGAATTTGGAGTTTTCCACAAGACTATAGATTTAATAGATCCATAGATTGATTTATGAATAACGAGTGGATACATACTGAACACACAAAAATAAATGAATGATTGCTATACTTTCTGAACTGCCTTCATCCGGTGGGTCGTCGTTAAAATTGGCTTCTAACGGTTCAGTGAGACAGGAAAAAATGGACTGTTTAGGCTTGTGGCGAGTGGGTCTATATTAGGCCCTCTAGGTATATATATAAATATTTTACCAAAAAGTCTCTCAATTTAGCTCCTCAACAAAACCGCAAGTTCTGATTCGATAAAATCATACACCGTGAGAAGAGTTAATCATAGACAAATAAACTGATTTGTTTGAAACTAACATTGCTTATTTATTATTAAGAAGCCATATTAACGTGAAAATATTGGAAAATTTTGATATAAAAAAATGATTTATTCGAGTGTAATTTCTTTAATGTAAAAAAATTGGTTCTCCTTTATGCACACCTTTATACAATTATTGTTCTTCAGAAACTATGGAAGTCTACGAAGCACAATATAATATTTGAAATTAGATCAGTTTATGCAATTTCACTAATTATTTTGTTTTTGTGAAATATGTGGTTTAAGTGCTTTAATAGTTTAATAATAGAATGAATGAATTGTTACTCCTGGCGATTACAAGAATTGTGAGATATCTTTGAGTAAGGAAATAGATGACAATTATATTCAAGTAGGTAGAAGTAACAAACAAGCGAAATGTACCTGAAACATACACATTTCTCAATTAAACCTGTCAGATCTACTCCAAAAACTCCAAAAAACTACTATGGGGAAAGCATTAATGTGCACACTCAAGGATAGACAAGGCTATCTTGTGGATACCATTGTTGGTTATGCCTTAGATCATGTAGGTATGTCTAATTTTAACAATGTAGGAATGGTTTCTATTTTATAAATGTATGGTATTTATTTTAAAAATGTATAGTTTTCTTTTTAATATATCAAAATATTCAGCAGCAAGCTTTTTATTCCTATCCTGCTTTCCTACTCAACAGTTTTATGCATAAATAGAGACCATTAAATTTTATTAGATTTAAACATGTTTGTCATAAAAATACTGTAATTTTAATCCGTGTCCAGACTAACCATCGACCAATTTGATCGATTAGTCCACACATACAAAACGGAAGTCAACTTGGTTGTTCGACATAGTCTGGAAACGGCTTGGACAAATATTTGTGAAAAAAATATTTTCCCAAGTATCCTAATTATTTAGAGAACCGTGTGGAAGTTACCCATACTGCTTAATACACTGTTAACTTTTGATATATTTCTAAATATTTAGAAACATTCCAAAAGCTCAGTGTATTGAATGTAGGTAACTTCCATAAACAAAAAACAATACCATAAATAATTCGGTATTTTAGGGAAATATATTTTTTCAATATAAGGCAATATAATGTTTATGAAAATTATGGTTCGGTTATGATAAATATGTTGAATTTTAGTGAAAATTTATAGTTTTCTTGAAGACGGAACATTTGCTTTCAACAAAAAAATATAATTTGCTGGGAAGATATATTTTTTACGAATAAAAAACATATCGTCAATCCAGACAATATACCTTTTTATGGTAAAGAAATATAGTTTACCGATACAATACATTTTTTTATGATACAGAAATGTCATTCTGTCATAAAGTAATTTTTTTATAATGAAACAATATAGTTAGCTTGCAAAAATAAGTATCTGTTATTGGAAAACTACTTTATTTAATTTAAATGCTTTCAAAGATTAATATAACCATTTTGTCATTATACCTCAATAAATGTTGTTCGAGACAAATACGATACATTTTACGATACGTTTTCGTGATTTGATAGTTGCTCTGTTCTGTCGGTTCAGTCAACAATTTGGCATTTTTAACCTTAAAATTATATTGTGAATATTTTGATTGCTTTTACTTTGTTTTCTTTGAATTTTGCAATGTTAACAAACGATATCCAAGATATTTTTGAGGAACTTTTAAGCGACGATGAAGAAGATGCTATGAATATTGTTGAAGGCACTCGGCGACGAAGGATATTTTGCACTCCACCATGTCCTTAAATTCTTCCACTAATGATAGAAGAGATTCAATTTCCTGATTGGAAAAGTTTATGGCTCGTCTATACATTCAGACAGGAACAAATAAAATAAAAATTCGACACTGGGAACGAAATAACAAATATACCAAACAGACATCTCAAAACTAGACCATAAAACTAAAGTCAAAATGCCAAAACTCTAGGCCATAGAGAATATTTCTCTATGCTCCAGGTTCTTCTTTTTCTTGAAAATGTAACTTTTATAAAACTGACATTTTAAAACCTAAAGTTAACTTGACAGTTAAATTCAAAGTTAACTTCAAGACATGTTTATAATACCCGCCCTAAATTTAATTTTCGATAGATAAGTCATTTCATTGATGAAAATGAATATGTTTTTATTCATCAACAATATTACTCTCCGAACTTAGAACAAATCCTTCCGACGACAAATTAAATATTAGTTAGGCCATATGGAATATCATATTTATTTGACATAATAAGATTTTGCCCAATAAACACACAAACGTGTAATATACGTTTATATGTGGTAGC